>CAJQZM010007008.1:0-28437 GCA_907164665.1 Colias nastes | reverse complement strand
CGTGTATTTTAATAACATAAATTATTAAAATATGATCGAAAGACTGTGTTGTAAATTGAAAAATCGCATTGCTTTTTCTGTTTTTAGTGTAAGCCTTTTTTTAAAGATTAAAAATAATACTTTTCTTCCTAAAAACACTACCTATTAAATTATTCATCAATGAACAAACAATCAATCAGTAAATCAAATACAATAAGCACGGACTAAATTGCGGCAAAGAGATTTCGCTCAAAACTATTAACATCCAGCAATGGTAAATGTAATGAGTTTGGCCTCAATACGAAATTAGATCAAATGGTCATCAATATAAAACAATCCACGTTAGCCTTGCGTTTTATTATGGTTTTTTTATTACTCATAAACACTTCTAACAAAGTGGTTATTGGTGGTGTAGTCATTTTAATACTTCAATGTGTTCTGCATAACAACAAAACTGAAATTATTATCACAGAGATTCATAAGAAACATCGTATTTTAATATTGTGAATTCATTAAGTTGTAAATTATATAGATTATTTTGAAATGCCCTCATAATCTAAATAGCTTAAAATTAATAGCATAAATCACATAATATGTTTTGTAATCATATATTGATTATTATAATATAGCATTTAAAAGAATGAACAGATCCAAACGCACAAAACATTAATTAAAACAAACCAAAACTGCCCGAAATTACGTAAAATCCATCAATTAGTATGCCAACAATATTACAATTGTTTGAACTCGAAACGTACGAGTTGTAACTCCAGTATGGTAAGACGCCATTAAAAATCTTCTACAAAGAGACATAAATATGTTCGCGTGTAAATAAAACCAATCGAGCGTCGATAATATTCGAATAGTTTAATGTTCCTTACAACTGTTATCTTGCACGTGATACATATTCTAAGTGTATGGAATTTTGTGTGTTTAAACAACACCCATATATTTATTTTGGACTGTAGACTGTTTTAGTCATACATTGAACTGCTTATATGAGCTTTTATGTTGTCATAACTGTTAGGCAATCAGGTTTGTGAATACGTCGTAATAATCGATCATTTAAGTTATAAAAAAATATGAAAAATGTAGTTGTCAATGAAAACGGGTGTTTCTTTTTAAGTCCAAAATTTGGAAAAGGATAATGTATCTACATTATCTAACATAATAAATAAATTTAATTTAAGTCTGTCAATCGAAAATTAAAAAGTTTTGGAAGCGTGGAGACATTTCTTCAAATCAATGTTTGTTGTTGCTTAAATTATATATCAGATACTATATCTAAATATAATAAAATTTTAACCCAAAACAACTCATTTCCTAACTATAAGCATTACACTATTTCTATAGAACAATGCGTTCATAAACTCTTTAATTAATGTAACACTACGCTGTGAAATTAAGTAGTTACGCATAGGATAGTTACTGTTATTGGGAAATATATTACCTAAATTGTTATTGTAAGTAATACAAGTGATGTAGTGACAAAATGTCTCAGTAATAAAACTCTATGATACAGTTGTGGGTAATTTAATTCAGAGCAACGCATGCAAGTCGTTTCGTATATATGAAACATTACTCATAGGAGCAATTGTTTTAAATATATGGGAGTTTTTAGTGAATTATATAGAGTGGAATATACCACCTTTTTATTAAGAAACTATTTCTTGCTCAAGACAAATTTGCTGGTATATTTTGTTATTCAATTAATCGATCACAGTGCTATATTTTACACTTTTGACTTAAAAAAATAATGATTTCTCATTTCTCAATTCGACTGTATCTTTTTGGGTTTGTTACCTCAGAAATTTCGACTGGATTTCGATTTTGGTGATTCATTTTTAATTTGAATACTAGCTAGTGCCTTCCAGTTAGTCCTATTAAATTCTGTCTAGTTCTTACTGTAAGGACTAGAACTGGACTCAAAGACTACAAGATTACACACAAGATCTATCTCTACATTTATAAAATTAACTATTACATCCGGAAAAGAACGATGTTTCATACAAAAGCTTCATCTATACTAATATTATAAAGCTGAAGAGTTTGTTTGTTTGTTTGTTTGAACGCGCTATTCTCGGGAACTACTGGTCCGATTTGAAAAATTCTTTCGGTGTTAGATAGCCCATTTATCGAGGAAGGTTATAGGCTATATATCATCACGCTACGACCAACAGGAGTGGAGCCACGGGGGTGAAACCGCGCGGAGCCGCTAGTGATTGATACGCGCCAAATATTTTGCGTCAAAACCGACTCATAACATGCACTTGGCAGAATTACGATCCACATAGAGTGATGAGTATGTTCCTGGGGGTAAAATTGCGTATAACAATATCTTTAACGATGCAATATTATGAGTGCGAATGTCTGTCTGTTAGCGATGCTAAATGCTGAGTGGATAATGGTTTTCGCGTTTATCAATGCTTGATATATTGGAAAAATGTTGTAAGCAAATTGAATAGGATTATTTTTCCGTAATGCGTTAATAAGAAGCTTTTGGTAAAATAGAAATAAGAATGTAAATATGGTATTTACTGTTTTCTGTATGTATTTCCGAATAATCATTGAAATGACATGCCGACAGCACGACTTTCATTGGCAGATAGTTAATGTTATAAATAAAAAAAATTAACATAGAAAACATTAACGCAATCTTATATCTACTAACTTACAGCTTTTCTGTATCTATAAATAACATTAATATTTAATATAAGTTTGATTTTAAATAAATATAAACAGATCCAATTAGAATTTCTTGAAATCATGATTCGCAGAATTAGTAGGTATTTTCATATTTATATCAAGCAATTTAATAAAAGTCAAATCAATTATATTATATTACCAATTTGGTAAATATTGTATCATTTATGTAATTAAATTATCGTAATGAATTTTAGAACGACTCTACAGCTTCTTCAATACATTATTAAATCGAATAAAATCAGCCGGCGCAGTTCAACTGAATTAGAATTAATCTTGCAATCTCCACGTAAGGAATAGCGGAGTTCGGGCTATCTCAATATCTTATTCAGCAACAAGGATGAAGGAAGTTCTAGTCAATAATTTAAAATACCTTAAGTGCATGGTAAGGTTCATAAAACCTCGCCCGAGAGTTTATTGCTCCTCCTATGGCGGCTCTGCTGAATTTTGGATCTGAACTCTGTGGATCGTCATTTGTTTTGTTAATGGAAAGGGAACTTTATTATGATGGGGCTAAATTTCAAATTGGTTTAGTTTGGATTGATCGTTTTGTGGCGTCTATGATTGCCAGTTATTTTTCTATCCTAGCGTTTTCTGAGCTCATTATTATGTAAATATATTATTTATGTTTCAAATTGTTGACATGGTTTGCTTTAAATGTTGAATTTTTATGATTTTTTAATTAAATGAACTATGATCACATAATGAATGACTAAAAAAAAAGGAAATTTATACTTAGTCTAGGTTTCCCAAAGAGAGTTAAGTAAACTAAACACTGGCCATTGCAATTAATCAAAGGTAACATTCACACAATCAAAAACAGTGTAAAACAAGGATATCTTCAGATAGTTTTACGAGTGCTTCGTTCTTCCGTCTGGCAACATTGAGGCGAGAATAAATAAAAAGGAAAATAAAAACAGAGTATATGTGCCGTTTAAAGTCAGTGATGCCAAAGGAATGATGAATATTACAACTTGCTCGACGGCCAAATAGCGAACTTGACTGAAAATAATTGTGGGCTTACAGTTTTGGCTTTGTACTTTGAACGTTTCCTACGTTAGATATTTTTCGTGTACGAATTTCGTATTTTGTATGAAGTGATTCTATATCATAAGATATTCAAAGTTAACTGTCTGTTACATGTATCTGATATCGCATTTACTCATAAAGAAATGTATAGAGCTCTTAATTTGGAAAAAGAATTGGGCATTTTGTTTTAAAAATTTGTTGTCATTTGAATCGTTTAATATTTTTGGAAATATCGTTAAATCATTATAAAAACTCATCATCAAATCATTATAACTGTATGTACCTATTAGATAAATATTTAAATAATCGAAAATATTAATAATTATTTAAAAATAGTGTAAATATAAATTTAACTACTATTTTTACCATTTTTATATGTAATTAAATGTTGTTCAAATTTGTACTGACAACACCTTATATTGTTTAATTAAAAATCGGTAATAGGACTTGAAAACGATCGTCACGGTATACCATAAAACGTAGAATTTAAACCATTTCTATTATTCGCCAGATATTCTTAACGACTTACTTCAGAAGTGATTCCTTACGTTCACAGTTATAAAAACGACATAAAAGCAAAGTTTATTTAGCTTGTTATTTCTAAATTTATGCTCAAATCTAAAATTGTATCGTTTCCTGACGCCGTGTTTACAAACTATTTCTTCACTGATGATGTTTTGTCAAATTGTACACTTTGTAGTTTTCAAATATAGGATGAATCATGATGATAAATCAACCTGTAAAGATAACGTGATAAATCGACTAACAGCTATATTAATATTTCACTTCAGCAGATTAAGGGTGATATAAATATGTCGGTATATATTACGTCGTTTCAACGAATTTGATGACGTTACGCGTATTCGTCACTCTGGTGTATGCTTTTTTATTTACGTTGAAGAATTATCTCAATTTCGCGTAAATGGATGATGTCAAATATTTAGATTGTTGATTTTGTTTAAGTATAACGTAGTAAGGAATTATATTGTAAATTAAATATTCTATCTAACATAGAAATAAATGTTTTAAACTTGACGTAGCGTTCTGAGAATTTTATCTAGAAACAGAAAACAATATGGCATATTGATGATGAGTAACGGTAAAATAAATTTTATGTTAAGTTTTTTCATAATAAACACTATTTTGATAAAATCATAAATAAGTAATACAAAATTGGACATCATCTGGTTCTAATTAATTGTAATAATTCACAGTAAAAAACTGCGGATTCTTGAACGAACAAGTGATCGTTTTTTGAGTTTAATTATATAAGGAATTATAAAATATTTAAGTGACACGCCATTTTATGTTCAAACTAATTACAGTAAGAAACCCGAAACATCGGCATTTCTAAATTGCTCACAATAATTTTATAAAGCTCCAGGACAAACAAAAATTCTCATCAATTAACATTTTTAAAGACTTACTTGGAATTGATTGCACGTCGAAAAAAGTATCTCTTTTTGTTCAAGTAAAAATCTGCTTTTTTACTATAAATTTAATCACATAAAGTAGCAATCGACTGTCATCTATATACGAACAAAAGACCGACACATAATATTATTATAATATAGAAACATATTATTTTGCATTCTGATATACAATTTTCAAAATTTAATTATTTATAAACAGCAGTCAGCAACTGTAAGTATTGGAGAATGTAAACTACTACTCTACAACTTTTAATAGAAAAAACGTATTTAATAGAATTTGAATTAAAAATTAAAAGGGTAGATGTTTTCACATATTTATTTAAAATCGTAATAGAATTAGCGTATAAACGTTGAGGTTCGTCCAATGCATTATTTTGAAAAGACAACGTTAGGAAAGTGAAAGAACAAACGAAGGGATCGATAGTCCATAAATATCCTTCCTGAGTAATTAGACCGAGACAATGTTCAGTTTATTTATTTACAAAGAGGCCAGCGTCTTTTGTCAAGCTGTTAATGAAGATTTGTGTTAACTTTGTAGTATTACGGTTTTCTTTTTACCTCGTCAAGATAACACGATGTGAATTATTTATCGTCCCGGGCTTCAGGCTGAAGTGGGGCGACTTTTGACGGTCGGCTTTTTCTAATTAATGAAAGTAAACAAACTTTTTTAATGTTTAATAAAATTTCTTTTGTTTAACTTATGCGAATAGTCGGGCATGATCACTTGATTAGGTAAAGTTTTAAATTTTAACGGGGTTCATTTTTAAGATTTATTGAACGATAGAGACGCTCGCTGCCCGAGGACTAAAAATGCTTGATTTTCATTGGATCAGATTAAAAATTTAAAAATTAGCTGTTTGAACTAAACTTTTTTCATTCAATAAAGTTGTATGATCTTATGTTCGATTCTGAGTCTAGAAGGTTCAACTCCTAACTTAAATAAAACAACATTTTAAAACTTTTCTATCTTCATAATTTACCGTTAGCGATAACTTCAATATTAAAAGAGGAAAACTTTTCGATTTCTCCTTCCCATTATGATTTTTTATATTCGAGAAAGTTCTATTTTGTTCTGAAGTTCGTTCTTGTGTGTTCATGACATGACATGTTTCCCGCCTCCGAAAAAATTAGAGACCATCACTGCGTAATTGGAGTGTCAAAAGTTATCTGATTTTACTTGCAAAGCGCGTGGCGATATGAAATTTTTCGCACAACATCCGCGTCGCGTCGTTTGGCGTAAAAAAGGGAATTCAATATGAGGAGAGTGTGCAATCAACATACGACCTACATTCCATTCTATATAATTATGTATGTGAAAGCGCTTGGTGTACGTTAATTCGCAATTGCGTCGGGAAGTGATCATTATTGGTTTTGCTCTGAATGCGATAGTACTCTTACATTTACATTAATGATAAAGGGCATTGTCTTGATCGCTTTTGGAATGCAATAGACTATTGAATTCATTCGTTTAATATAAATTGTAATGTCACATGATAAATAAATATGAAGGAATTAAGATATCTCATTTTTTGTTCATCTGTAATAACTCCAAGTGTCAGTTTTACAGCAAATAAAAAGGCAATCGACTGAAAATGTTCACGTGAAATCCACATATTCGCGCAATATTTTAGTCTGGGAAAAAAATAAGCTTTCACGAAATTATAATGAAAATATGACTATTTCGAATAAAAATCCAATCAAATCGTGACTATGAGAGTGGAGAGATTTAAACGAACTCGGTATAATTGGTATCTGATACAATAATAATGATTATCATGAAATATATAAAACTGGCTTCACCGAACGTAGTTTATTTATCTGCATCTCCATTCAAATCACCAAATAAGCAAAGTTATTGACAGTATAAAGAAAATTTCATACATTAAAACAGGCAATTAATGTAGCTGAAATTCTATTGAACAACTGTAATTGGAGAGAACTGTTTTCATTGATTCTGTAGGTACGTAATTAAAGCAAAAAAGCGTATATGCTAAACGTTCAAATGGGCGTAACGATGTCATTATCATCGGCCTAATAAGGCAAAGTCGGTTCCACTGAGCATGTTCTAGTTAATTATAAAACAAATAAGGTTTGTACGTTGCCGTGTGAAACATACATGTATATGAGACTCATCTGGAGGAATCTCATGTTCATTTGCCAAAATGTGCTAGATTTGATATGCGTTCTTGTTACGGAGGCGTTAATTTAACCTCGTAGAATTATTACGATATTTTTTATGACTCGAATAAATAGAAACGATTGAGCATATTATTAAATTAACCTTGTTTTTAATGAAATGTAAAATCAATTGTTAAATGTTATGAATTATAGAATGATTATAACTTTTGTGTTTTATTTTAACTCGGTACAACAATAATTTTAAAAATGTAGAGTTTGAATGGTGATCATTATATCCGTACAAGGCGTGAATAGGTTGATAACTCGACTTGTATGAATTATTTTTTAATTGAAAATTGGCATCTGGATCACTTGCTTTATATGGTGAATAAATGACTAAGTCGACAGGTCCGCTTTTAACGCACACACCCAACTTGTGAATTTTTGAACAACTCTCTACTAATGAGTAATAATATGACATCTGAAGATATCAAAAATTTATTTGATGAATAATTGAATAACTGAATATGTAAAGTTAAGCCTGCCATTTATTTAATGAAACTAACAAAATAACTCGAGATATTTAATTAATCACGCTACCCATATTTGCGTGTTCAGTAGTACAAATCGAGTTGTCAACTTATTACCGCATCCAAGAAGCTTATACCGCATCAATAGAGCGATATATTATCTGACAAGTAAACCTATCTATTATTGTTCTTATTGAACGTTATGTGTGTAATGAGACAAAGCGATACGTTAGAAAGTGAAAGGTGTAGATTTATTAAATAATTCACAAAACACGTATTCGATATTTTTGGTTTTATGACATTCAAATGCTTTATAAATATAAATTTATAAATAATAAATTTATAAAGAATATAAACATTCGATCACGAAATTATGCGGGTTCGAGTCCCGCCTCGTGATCGAATTTTTTCTATTCTTTATAAATTTATAAAACACGAAGATTTTAAAAATGTAACCAATGAACACAATCAATATTAGATTAATTGTAATGGTGTAGGTATAAAAAGTATTATGTCCTATGGAATTCTACTATGGGGCAGGGCAGCAGATATAGAAACTATATTTATCTTACAGAAAAGAGCCATTCGCTCTATATATAATTTACGTGCTCGGGACTCACTAAGAGATCTCTTTAAGAATACTGGTATCCTTACTGTACCATCACAGTATATATTTAATAATATTTTGCATGTACACAAAAACGCCGACTTACACACAAGAGTAGGAGATAGACACTGTTATGGCACAAGGAACAGAAATAAAATTGAAATGCCATTTTACCGGTTAGCCAAAGTTAAAAATTCATTTATGGGTCTAGGTATACGCTTTTACAACAGAATTCCACATTGTATTAAAGAGTTTGGTAGTGCTAAATTTAAAACTCATGTAAAAAATATATTAGTTCAGAGCCTATTATAGCATTAAGGAATATATGGAAGATGAAAATCCATGGAGGGTTGTCGCGTAAGAACCACAGGACAGTTCTTTGGCATATTATGATATATTATGAAGTTAGATATAAGTTACAGATTATGTAATATTGACATGATTTTAAAAGAGCAACTATGGAGTTTCTTGCCGGTTCTTCTCCATAGATACTGCTTTCCGAATCGGTGGTAAATGTTAAAAATACTTATGTAATGACGATTCGAAAGTGCTACTAAAAGTAGTCTAATTGAATAAATAAATGTTTGAGTTTGAGTTTGAGTTTACGGCACATGCATCCAACGCTAGAGACAATCAACCATAAGTTTCTCGTCAGTGGACACAGCCACATGGAGTGTGATTCGGATCATTCTCTCATTGAGCGCACAAAAAAGAAAACGCAGATAAAAATAAACCACCTCAATGATTGGATTCAACTGGTAAGATCTTGCAAGATTAATAATGCATTTAACGTTGTACCAATGAAGCTTGATGATTTTCTAAATTTTTCGGAATTAAGTTCGAAAAAATAAGGACCATTCACAATTAAAAAAAGGATACCTCTGGTGATAAATTCTTATGGTAACCTGTAAAATGGCTGCAATATAAAGATCCCATAGGAGAAATTCGTTTCAAGACAGATTTGGATAATGAAAGCTCTTTTAAAGTAATAAATTACAGAAAAAGGGGCAAACAAAATTTTGACAACATACAGCTGGAAGTTGTATCCAAAGACACTTTACCGATAAGTAAGGATTTGATGAATTTATTACCATTAATAGATCCCGCATTTCATGAATTTTATAAAAATATAAAGACCGATAATAGCGCTCCCGACAGAGATCCAGATTTAGATACGGAAGACCCCGATGTACAAGAAAATGGAGAAGACTGTGAATAATTACTATTTCCGCTTTGATTTTATTATTAATTTATATTAATTTTTATTAATTTTGTTGTAATAAATTTGCGCCTTCAATAATCTGTGGTCACTTTTTATGTAATGGCAACATTTTGTTTTGTACTTCCTCTTCTCTGCGGACATTGCTCGTGTAACACGTATATTTTTCATCTTAATAAAGTTTTTCTTGTAAAACGTGCACCTGGGTTTTTATTGACTATACCAACAAGATAACAACAAATTTGGTAATTTAAAAATTTATAATTTGATTTGTTTTTTTTTTAATAAATAAATAGTATTTCCTTTATATTTTTTTATACTTACCTTACCTACATACCTATTTAGTTACCTTATATACCTTACCTATATACTTACCTACATACTACAAAAAATATTTTTTTTTGAATTACCTAGGTACCTACTATTTCTAATATTCATTTTTAATTACATATTGTGATAACATACATACTTACAGGTAAATTAGCTTGGAGAAATTTTTGCATATGTAGTGGTGTGTATATTACTCAGATCTTAGAGCGCGTTTCCACTATATCGTTCTGGCCTATACAAAAATGTTTCGATATCCTAACATTACTATTTAATTTTATACTTATTCCCAGCAACACTTTTGTTTTCAATAAAAACAAGTTTTTATTTGAAAGAAAATGGTTTTGATTTTATAAAAAAAAAAATATCATTCAATTTCACGTCCTTGAGCAAACGACAAGGCGACTACCGTGAAACAATAAAATATCGTGTCCATAATAATTTGTTTCATAATTAATATTTGACCATAATAATTACGAAACAAAACAAATAAATAAATCGTCACTTGATAGTGGAAAGTGGAAACACGCACAAAACCAGAATAAACCAGTTTACGCTGTCCGCAGGTGCCACGTGCAGTCGTTTGGTACCGTTAGAACATAAAGCACACATTTCATTCAAAAATTATAATTATTACGTAGTTTAATTGTTAAATTTTGTATTTGTTGATTGTTGTTATTATTTGTTATTATTGTTATAATATTTGTTGAAGTGTTTAATTTGTGTGTAAGTGTTGTAACTTTATATTGTTAATTCAAAATGGCTCCAGTGTTAAAACATGGTCGAGGCAAGCCTTTGACTCACAGACATATATTAAGCTTTGACTTCTCAAACTAAAGAATTAAACTTTAAATGTCGTTTCTTTTTCAGGTTAGTAAATTTTTCATTTTAGTAACATTGTTAATGTAAAAGTTATACGTATGTTAAATGTGCAAATATTAAAATAAAGTCTCATCTTTTTCAGAGGAGAAACACATATAGTTTAATTTAAAATCCCTTATATATGTCGTGGCCATATCGTAGATTTGCTCATTTCATGATATGATCGATCATTTCGTGAAATGATCGCATTTCATGAAATGATCGAATGTCTATTGGCCACATCCTGATGTGGTTTGGGCAGATCAATGATAAGAAATCGTTTCTCGATATGGCCAACTAAACGCGCGGTTTTTTCATGAAATGATCAAAATTATTTGATCATATCGTAAAATAGTTACATTAATTATTGGTAGAGGCGCTGCAAGCTCTGTGTTTATGTGATAACTGATAATATGGCGGCCGCTGGCGAAAATTTAATTATTCGCAGTTAAAAACTTCATAATTCGTTTAATAACAATATGAAGAAAGTCATAGCAAAGAATTTACGACGAAGAGGTTCGAGTACTATGGAAAATGTGGATATCTTATATGTATTGAAGAAAAAATGCGTCTTAAATAAAAGGATTTAAGACGCATTTTTTCTTTTAGGATATATATTTATATATCCTACTATATTATTATGATTGTTTGTTTTTTAAAAAGCGATCCGCTTCTGGCACTCGCCGGCCGCTGCCGCGGCACGCTCGCTTTGCTCGCTCGGCTCGTGCGTTGTTTATCAAAGTCTAACCTAACCTAACCTAACTGTTTTCTATTGCAAAAACCATTCGCTTCTGGCATTCGCCGGCCGCTGCCGCGGCACTAACTTAAATGACACTAAACAAGTTCTTAGAATATTCTGAATTTTTTTAATATTTTATGGACTCTATATTTTATACGATCTGGCCAAATGTGGATGATCAAATCGTGAAACGTTGACGATTTAACGATCTGATCAAACTATGTTGGCCATTTCATGAAATGCGACCATTTCGTGAAATGATCAATCATATCATGAAATGAGCAAATCTACGATATGGCCACGACATATTATATATAAAATAAAAACTAAAAATAAAATGTTGTTTTATTTTATTTGCTGACCATACACTACTACAAACGCAAAAATTTCTCCAAGCTAATTTACCTGTATTAATGTTAATATATTTATTTTTATGCTTATTTTTACGTTCGATTTGTACGTAGAAAATTAAATTTTGAATTCGGGTCTAAATTCATTAGGTGAATACATTGACAAGTCGTCGGTGAACGACTTGATATGTCTGTTTTTGTTTTGATAAAAATCAAAATAATTAAATTCTATGTAATAATCTGAAACGTCGATTCTTATAAAATATAATGCAATTAAAAAAAACAAAAATACAAAAAAAATGGATTTACCAATAAAAAAGTAAACTTCAAAAGGCTGCCCTGAAAAGTATGCATTTTCGACTTGTCAACCTATTCACGCCATGTACGGATATCTTTTGTTCATTAAACATTATATAACCAAGCTTATTTTTTAATTCCAAAATAAGGCACTAATTAACGATGTTTTTGGGAATATACAAGCTATTTCAACATTTTTCGTTTAATTAACACATTTAGATGAAAATGAAAAACACGTTTCAAAGGATCGCTGTAAATCAAATTCTGACAGTTTATACATAGTTAAACATTCAGCGTAATTTGAGTTGGAAATATCCTTGCTAGGGATTGTAAAGAAAGCGACTCATAAACAATGCATGCACCAGCATCAAGTTATGAGATGACTGTTGACTTTGCTCGCGAGATTGTAAGTACTCCTGTGTTCATGCTTTCGTTTTTACGACTTTTAATAAACATGGGTTAGGGTTTTGTTTTTTCGTAAAACGGAGGGTTCATGGGGGCAAAGGTATTATCATTTTTAAGGAATGTATGAAGGTTCTATGTAAGACTGGATGTGCTCGCGACTTCGTTCGTGTGGGAGTGGTTATGACGCGGTTTTTCCCGTGTAATTTGCAATACTTTTCATGCTCTGCTGCTATTGGTTGTAGCATGCTGTGTATTGAAATTCGTTCCATTCATTCATGAGATTAGCACGTTTAATCAAGCAATCAAACAAGTTTCAAAAAGAATTTAATTAATGTCATTTCTATTATAAAATCTTTGATGAAAATAAAATTTATGATTTCTTTAATGATCAGATGGTTCAGCATGTTTTTAAATTATACATAAAGCAATATATAATACTTGAGTTTTCCAAAGGGATACCTTACCCCTTCCGTATCAACAATTATTTGTTTGTATGATTAAATAGCAGCTCGAGAAACCATCGGGGGCAAATGAAAACCCACGTAGGTAATTCTCACTCCATTGTACAAGGGACTGCAGTAATAATGCTCTAAGGTAAATATTAGCACAGACAGACAGATGAAAGAAGCGGAAACTAGACTCGAACGAAATTTATACTTTTTTAAACCGCTCCGCTGTTTTGTGGTGGAATTTTTCTCATTTACAGGCTTATTGTTCGCTCCCTAGATGCCTGTACCTTGCTAGTTTATGTAGGGACTGAAAAATGCAATATCCCCGCTATTTATTGACTTTCACTCGTTATAGGTCCCTTAAGCGACTGCAATTAAAATTGCAACTGTTTGTTGGTTTGAGGAGGTTCTGATTGGTCTGACTGTTTTAATAAATTTCAAGGTTGCATTGTTTTTGCAGCTTTTGCAAAAATTAAAGAAATGTAATACCTACAGGAGTTATTAAATATTCCGTATTGTTTAGTACTTTAATAAAGTCTTACAAAGAAGCACCTTTAAATTATTAAAATTTGAATAACTCACACTGTTTATTTTTAAGCGTTTATCACGATTATAAAATTCCGCAAACTATAAAAAAGCTCTTTAACATGAAATAATATTATTCTCTCATTCTAAATCGAACTAGCTTATAGCAATTAAATACCTGAATTATACTACACTGTTTTTCAGTGTTTCGCATGTTTCGTTTGGTTAGTTGGCTTATTTGGGTAGCTTCGTTAGCCTCCATTCATTGCGGTTATGTTGTAGTGTGAAGCGTCTGGAGAATACGTCCGCAGACATATAAATTTAGACGAACAGATTATATAAAATTCTCGGCTTTTTAGCTAAAAAAGTTTGCAAGCAATAATATATAAAACAATCTTATAAAGAGGAGGAATGTTTTGTTTGTTTAGCTGTAATGGTTTAATTCAAAGGCGACTGGATGAATTTGGAAATTATTCTCTGTTACACATAGCAATGTAATTATTGAGTGAAATAGGTACTTTTAAAATTTTTAAGGTTGTTATAATTATGTTTTAATTCGCTTACAAATACTGGCTGGTGCCCACTTGGACTTTATGGTAAGGAGGTTCGTTACACAACCACTCTTTAACGCAACCGATTTTATGGTACATTAGTTCAATTATAGTTTCAATTAATTATTTTTTTGTAAATTTATTAAATGCACAGACACACTTTTTTATACTCTTATAATATAGGTATAATGAATAAGTACCTATAGATAAAATTAAAAAGGCAGATATTGTACATGCAATTAAAACGTATACCCAAAAATTGTTTTGATAAGCCTTTCAATAAATATTACGTTTAAATTGAAATTGAGCTGAAATTAAATTTCGTCGAAATTTTATTTTTATGTATATTTTATTATCGTTCCTCTAATAAATACTCTATGAAATTTCTACGAAAAACAAATGTTACGCAATGCTCGCTAAATCGTGTATTTTTAAGGCCACTTACTTCATATCAATTTCAAAGAAAAACAATTCCATAAACTTATAAAATATGTACTTTTTACTATATTTTAAGTTCTACCCAATTCAGAAAATTATTATATTTTAAGGTTTATTTTTTTATAATAATTGATACTTTCTACAAACAGGAAAAGAAGGGATAGATATTATCTTTGGCAATGATCCATCTGAATATTTCTAAATTGGATATAAGTGGTTGATAGCTAGGTAATTGAAATTAATAGCCACAGTTAATTGACGTCATTATCTAAATATGTATGGGATTTTAATGGTTTGATTGGCTTTCGACTTTCCGGTCCGTCTTAACTAGAGAAAGTATCGCTCTTTCTGAAACAATTAGTTTGGCACACATTTTATTTGATGGAATCTTCATAATTATTAAAAAAAAACTTATGCGCTTCAATGCTTTCAAATCAAACAAGGATCATCAAAATTGGTTTACTCAGTCGAACGTTCTGAAGATCACCTCACAAACAACACAGTCGAATTGAAAATCTCCTCCTTTTATTGACTTATTATCAAATGAAATGCATAACTTCCACCTTGACATAGTGTGTAAAGTATAAACTGACCACTAAAAAGTTGAAAACGTATACCACTTAATTATATCATATTTAATGAGCGTTGAATCATAGTCAAATCAGACACTTATACAGTACTAAATATACTGAAATGTGAATTAAAAAGCTGCAAAATTTAATATTTTGCTACACTCAATTCGTTAAAATGTATAGCTACGCTCAACGCTCGAGCAATGGCATCGCTTTTTTTTTTTTTTTTTGTGTGGTGTCTCTCAATGTTAGCCAGAAGGGCTTCTACATTTTAACGCGGACGCGGGGGTGAACTGAAGGTTCACCCTGGTAGCGACATGCACAAGGGCGTCCCCCCTTGACGGGGACCACGAACCTCGGCTTGGGCTGTCGCTTGGATGGAGGAGGCCAGAAGGGCCCTAATCGGACGGGCGCTCACCCGGGTGGGCGCGGGAACGCGGAACAAGGGACCTCGTCTTCGCCGGCGAAGACGGTGTACGCTTTCTGCTGTGGTGTGTGCGGTGTCGCGGTTTGTTCGACGTTGGGCTTCAATCGCCGAGTCTAGCCGTGCGTTTGCTTTGGTAATATCATCGTCGGAGTCGTCCAAGACGTGTCTTGGCCGCCTGCGACGATGAGTGGGATCGGGTTTCGCGACGTATGCGATGGCCTTTGTCACCAATGGGTTGGGGTGGTTTTTAGCCTTGTCGAAGTAGCGCTTAGACGCTTGCTTCATCCATTGGGCTATGGTGGGGAGTTCTAAGTCCCTATGTAGGTCCACGTTACGCACGAACCAGGGCGCTCCAGTCGCTGTTCTCATGAACCGCGACTGAATCGTCTGGAGCTTGTGTATGGAGCTGGGAGCGCAATGCGCGAAAACTACACTACTATAAGTGAGGATTGGACGGACCACCGTTTTGTAAAGTGTCACCTTATTTCTAAGGGACATTTTACTGTGACTGTTAATAAGGTAATAGAGCCGGCTAAGAACATAGCTGGCTTTCTTACGGACTGCCTTAATGTGGGCTTTGAATGACATGTGTGCGTCTAGAGTGACGCCTAAGAATTTGGTGTGCTTTTGCCACGGAATGACTTGGCCATAGAGTTTGACACTATCTATGGCCTCGGGGCCGCCGCGCCTGAAGAGCACGGCGGCGCTCTTGTCGGGGTTCACAGTGATACCCCATTTGCGAAACCATTTGCCTAATGCATCGGTCGCGGATTGTAGGAGTGGAGCTATTCTTTTGCGGTGTGGACTCGACACGTAGAGTGCCGTGTCGTCCGCGAAGAGGGATAGTTGCACTTTATCGTGCTTTGGGATGTCGCTAGTGTATAGCGCGAATAGGAGGGGCGACAAGACGGAGCCCTGAGGGACTCCGGCCTGGATGGGACGTGAAGACGAGAGCGTGCCGTCTAATCTGTAGCGGAAGGACCGGTTAGACAAGAAGTCTCGTATGATGAACACGAGACTGTCTGGCACGCCGAGAGTGTACAGTTTGTAAATCAAACCGTTGTGCCAGACCTTGTCGAACGCCTTCGCTACGTCAAAGAAGACTGCTCCCGTTCTGTGGGGTCTGAGGCGGGTGAGGCCCGCGAGTATGTACTCCGTGATGCGGTGTACCTGGTGAGGACAGGAGTGAGCTCGTCTAAACCCGAATTGTTCATCTGGAAGCAGCTTTTTGGCAATGACTGCGTCCCAGAGGCGTTTAGAGATGATTCTCTCATAGATTTTCCCCAGAGAGCTGAGGAGACTGATGGGACGGTAACTAGATGCCACGTTCCGGGGTTTGCCCGGTTTGTGGATCCCGATCACAATTGCTTCCTTCCACTTAGCGGGGAAGGTACAATTGGCCAGGAGACAATTAAAAGTAGCTACTAGGAGAGCGATAAGGGCGGGCGGCAGGCTTTTCAGGGCTCTATTGGGAATAGAGTCTCCGCCTGGGGACTTCCTACTGGCAAGTGACTTGATAAGTGATTTTACTTCGGTGGCCGTCGTTGGTGACAAGGGCTCGGCATCGGTACGAGGGGTTTCCGTAAAACGTGCGATCTCTTGATTAACTACGTTAATGTGAGTCGAGTCGGTCAAGTCGAGACTGGGGGAACATTGTTCCTCTAAACTGTCAGCTAAGCATTCGGCCTTCTCAAAATCGTCAAAAGCGGGAGGTTGATTGGGGCGAATGAGCGGTGGCGTGGCGGCAATGCCATCAGATTTGAGAGTCCTCGCAAGCCGCCAGTAGGCAGTGTGCGAGGGAGAGAGTTCGCTAAGTAAAGAGTCCCACCGCTCGTTGCGTAATTCGTGAATTCGTTCTCTTACCTCTCTCTGTAAGGAACGAAGTATCCTACGGTTTTCGTCTGTCGGTGCTCGGTCGTAGGCGCGCGTCGCCGCGTTCTTATCGCCCACCAGCCTTCGTACGTCCGGGGGCAGATCCAACCGGTGGCCGAGGCAAACGGGGACCCGCCGGGACGCGTATTCAATCTTGGATTGAATGTGGCTGGTGACCGAGGAGACCGCGTCGAGCGCCTCTACGACCGTGTCGATTTTGTCAGGTACAGACTCCAGCTCTGGCGAGTCGACGGGCTGTAAGGCCTCGTGCAACTTTCGCCAGTCTACCTTCGTCATGTACTCTACGGTGGTGCTATCGGGAGGGCCGAATGGCATCGCAAATACTGAGCTTTTTCCCAACTCGTTTTAAGGGTTCGCGGGAATTTGCTTTTATACTACGGAATGTATTTTCTGCTAATGTAGGTCTAAATATATAACTGTGTTAGTAGTGCTCTCGCATATTTAGACGAGATTTTATTTCATTATGATCCAGTGTTTATTTATGCTAATATATTGTGTATTATTAATGTACGTTTCATTTATAGACATTTTAAGTAGATCGTATATAGCCAATTATTACATAGCTACACAACGACCATTATAATTTTCATTATTTCATTTATTGTTACACTTATTTACACTCTTTTCAAAGTTTTTTTTATTCTTATGGATCAACATTTTGATTCTTGAGCAGCTACAACGCATATTTGTTTCACCTACAGCGTCCAGAATGTCTTATGATTATGCATCTCTGTACTCATATTATCTATTATTATCTTTATCTGATAGACTATTTAAGAGTTATGACAGAAAGAATTAAAATAGCCCTACATGACATAATATAATATAAATTTTTATATAAATACATCATACTCCATCTCCAAACTACGTAACAACTTGAACAAAACCGAAGTGGGTCTATTGAAAAGCAGCCAGGAATTATATCATAAAAATCTGACACAGCTGTTACCATATTTCACAATCGTATTTTAAAAATTTACAAGCAGCGAACAGCTTAATAGAAGGAGTGCCATCAAAGATTTAACGAGACGGTCTTTATTACGGATCTGGCTGATCTCCAACTAGCCTTTTGATGATTGATGTTAGAACACCTCTGCTTTCCTCTTGATTGAGTACATGTTTTGTTTGGTTAGCCGATGGTGATTGGATGCCTTCGTTAATTCTTATGCTACGTCGATGTGTAGGAATAATTGGCCTCTTGTTAGTCAATGAAAAATGATTAGCATACATTTTTTGTCGGCGTGCGTCAATCGTATGGAATGGTTGGCATATTTTTAGCCCAGATATCTATCCTACTTTTTATATTATTGTTGAACTATGTTTTTGTTGTATTTATGCGTGATAAAAACATTTGTTGTAACTCTAAATTAGTCTCTTTGTTCCGTTTGAATTTCTTTTAACGGCCCTTTACTTAAAATGTATAGGTACTTTTTACTTGTTTATTTTGTTTTGTAAAATGTTATGTATGCATATTTCGTACATATAAATTTCAATTTGGACAGACACACGTACAAACGACTCAATAAAGATAAAGACTATAAAATATAAACTGTATAAAGCTTAACAGTGGATAGTCTAGACTCTAGACGCTAGGTAAACTATTAAAGAAGATTTGAGATATATGCAATACATTGTTTATGATATTTAACCGACTCTAAAACTCAATAGTTTTATATTAATAGATACTTTCGCCACAAATATTTACTTATATAATGTAGCGGTTATTAAAAATTAAATTTCAAATATAAGAAAAAAATGTTTTTGAGTAGGTACATATTATGTGGTTAAACTTTATTATGGTGTATAATGCGATTTAATTAAGGGAACCAATTTTAACAAGTCTATCAATTTACTCATCACTCAATTCAATTTAAAACGATACTACTAATAAAACTTTAATATATAATTAAACAGCATGATATTGAGAAAATACTATTTAGGTTTTAAATTAGTGTCGCGTGTGGCTTGTCGGTTCTCATCAAGATATACGTTCATAATATTAAAAAATAATATCATTCAATGAGGATACAGTCAATCTTAATAATCGTCATAACAACTTACTATTGTTTCATTTAAACTTTCTTCCCAAACGACTTATATTATTTTTTTCGTAATCGAAGGTCTTCTCTAATGTGATGTTTTGCTACAAAATTTGATAGAATTAGTCACCGAGAATTTAATAAATTTTATTGATTAATTTAGGTGCCGTTATATTTTTGTTAATTTTATTCTTTTTTTTTTGTTTTGAATATTCTTTATTATATGAAATAAAAAATACGCAGGTACGTATGTTATAATATACTACTTATACGTTTTGTTTCACTAGAAATTTCCATACTCACTTGGAGAAATTATTTCTATTTTTAATATCAAAACCATGCAATTGCATGTTCCCTTTAAGAAAACGTTGTACATAAAGCTATTCATGAGCAATCTTGTTTACCAAGAAACCGGCGCTAAGCGATTCTATTTACTTGTTTACCCAGCGATACATTTTCTTAATGAATTGGGAAGCTTTCTTCAGGGATGTCTCTTATTTTCGTGTTCAGATCTAATCGCATTAGCTTTGAATGTATTAAATATTGCTTCGTCTGTTTTTGTCAGAATTCTGGCCTATTTTGGGTTGATTTATTTGTTAGTGGTAAATTAGGTGACGGTTAAGTTTGGGATTGTTTAGAAAGTAATGTTTTGATTTAATTACATATTAATGTAAGTACTATCTGTCAGAAATACAATCGACACATAAAACATATAGTCCATTGAAATGTTACATTTTTTAGGCCTAATCTTGCTTTTTTTAGAGGACGCAATTTTATTTTTTTGATGTGTAGGGGGGGTCAGTTTGAAGCTAAAACCAAGTTTGTGGGGTCGCCACCCTTGTCCCACGGCCGCCATCTTGAAAATAGTGGTTGAAATGGTTTTTACGATATATCACTTAAACTATTTATCTGATAAAAAAACATTGTTAGCATTATTTGTTGCAAATTGAATTCTCTACAACTTTAGTTCAGTAACTTTTTGTCGTAGAACTATAAATAAAAAAATTTATAAGCGAAAATGTTCAGAAATTAGAGCTATTTATATTTTTCGATAATTTTTTTTTATCATTTTACGAAGAAATTATATCCGACCATTTTTGTAGATTGTTTTTCGACGTCAATAGCTAAGGTTTTACAGCGCTCTGAAGTGAGTACTATTTTTCAGTACTCTTAACTAAACGAAAAAAGTTGTAGAGATTTTAATTTGCAATAAATAATGCTAACAATGTTTTTTTATCAGATAAATAGTTTAAGAGATATATCGTAAAAACCATATCAACCGCGCTTTTCAAGATGGCGGCCGTGGGGTGGCGACCCCACAAACTTGGTGATAGCTTCACACTGACCCCCCCTACACATCAAAAAAATAAAATTACGTCCTCTAAAAAACGCGACCCCAAATGTAACTTTTCAATGGACTAATATGAAATATTAAACTATGATACTAAAGCTCTACAGTATTATTTTATCTAAAATAGAAATAGTTATGCATAATATATTATTATGATTTTTAGGTCTGAAGAGCCACATAGAGTATTAAAATATATTAACTAAAATGATATATTGAATGATAAATTATAAACTGCTGATCACAGCCTTTAGACTTAAAATTATTTAAAGCAAACTTACATCCACGCCTTACTAAAACAGTATAATTGTTTTAGTAAGGCAAATAATAAGACTCAAAATTAACGCACTTATCCTTGACCTACATTAACCCACGTTTCATTATAGGACAATACTTATCTTATCTCCTATCGCTTTGCAAACAGTAGAGTTAGAAATCAGTTTTGCATCACCGTCTAAGAATCTAGAGTGTGGTGGAGCGAGGCAATTAAGAAATTTATTGTAACAGCCGAATCTGGGGCAGCCATTACGCTAATGATCTCTAATTCTGATGTCCCGTAAACTAAACAAGATTTCGGTATAAGTATATTTATATTAATTGGGGTACTGGAATATTTATACTGTGATGTAAATAGAATTTGGTAGACTGCGGCTTTATTAAATTTGTATCAAGGTTATAAAATGTAATAAGTTCATCAGCTTCGTGATATATGGATTTATACAAATATTTATCGATTAATTTAGGTCGCATGCAAATTATTATAATTAAAATAAATAGACGTTTACAAATAATAACATTCTGATCAAAAACGAAACTTAATTTAGTACCTACCTACCTAGAATTATTATGATCATAAACTAGAATAGGAGATGCGCGAATTGTGAGTACCTATTTTAAATATTTAGCTGTGGTGCGATTGCATTGAATAATATAATGTTATTCCAAACAAACAGTTTGAGAATCGTTAAGTAACTTTGAGACCCTATGTAAGTATATTTGAATAATTTATAGCCAATAGTTAGCAATACCTCAGTACTGCATTGTTTCGCTATTGGTCCTCTGCCATCTTATTACAATAACGAGTCGATTTGCAATCGAAATGACACCGCCGTAAATAGCCAACGTATCGAATACGAAAAAAATATTAAAATCGATTTCGCAAACATTCATATCGAGCCTGGAAGAACGTATAAAGATGATTTGTTTAATCCTGCAACCAACTCAACGTGATGAATATCGCGACGCATATTGGAATAATGATCCCGCCTTGCACTGTATTCAATGGGAATTTTGCATACAATATGGTAGATGGATTTATATTAAAATATGGTTAACGTCAGTGCCGGTTGCTAACAATAAATTATTCATTGCACACAGTCAATTTTAGTTCAAGATAAACAGTAAAGTATATCAAATTCTCGGATGCATTGTAACATGAGCGAGCTCATAAATATTCAGATTACATATTATTGTTCTCGGTTTGTCGGTAATTAGATCGCCCACGAAAGGAAGCTGCGCTTTAATCAGCTGGTAGCGACAAAGTTGGTAATAAATTACGTGGAGAACTTACAAGCAACCCCGCGTAATATATGTAACTCATTAAGATTGCATTGTATTAATAATATGATGCTTAACAGTTCTAATGGAGATTTTATGGGCTTTTTAATGAACAGCTTTATGATAATGCTACACTTGTGACGCAATTGTTAAAGGTGAAGAATAGAACCTAATTTTATAACGTATTGGAATGCAATCGCGATTTGCATATAAAGTTTCTAAATTTTGTGTGACCTGCAGCTATACTAATATCAGTTAATTTTTACGTAAATACAAGAACAAATATTACAAAAAACTTGAAGAGTTTGTTAATAAAAATGACAATTTGTGAATTGGAAATCCATCAAAATTCACAAAATAGAAAAGCAGACCGATTATCCCGATATCCCTTGATGGAATTCATATTTGTACGTCACTCAATTCCCTGTCAGTATTACTACACAAGCTACAAGGAACAAAATGCATGACACATCTTTTTCCTATTTACAAGCATGAGCGATGCTAGACATGACCTTACAATTAACATTGGAGCCATAAATCAAATCTAAAGCGCGATCACTGACACTTCCTAACCTCAAAAGTAGAATAGCGCTTCTATGTTGTAAAAGTTTTATTATTATTGGTTGTTGAAATAAAAGTTGATCAAAGAAACAACCGGTCGGAAATAATTCAATTCACAAGAGAAACATTGTATTAAAAATTACAAATAGGTTTTATGGTTGTGATAATTTTAACCATGACGTATTGAATTTAAGTGCTTGTTGTTTTTCAACTGCAAAATACTTCTATTTTTACAGGTCACTTACTGTTTTATTTCTCAGGGCAGCAAGGTAACTTTGGCAAATCTATTATTACCTAGGGTTTAATATAATGTATGACGCTCCTTAGATTATATTATTATTATCCCAATTCCCAGAAAGCAGGGTAATATAATAATAAAGTTATTAACCCGTGCCTAATGATTACACGAATTTTGAATCCCCATTTACACTAACAGCTCATTACATCTATCCAAAAATACGCACCTAATTTTAACGCAACACTATTAAAATAAGCGAAATAGCTGACATAACAAACATGTTTCATTGTCGGGAAATCTTTTTGCCGGCATTCCGTACACGACAAGGGTGTACAAGAATAAATTGTGAACTAACAAATTGGTGCGCCGGCACAGCAGTGATCGATGGGCCCGCGACGTGGATACGAAACAAAGACCAAGTGTTGGTCGCAATCACACTGCCTATTCAACTGTACATAGAGGTACGAAGACGTATGGATGGTATGGGCGATTAGACCTTGACATATTAGGTGCTCGTGCACTTGATAATTCATAGGGTAACTGAGAAAATTTAGGCGCTCTGAAGCGACACAGTACTGATTATAAATTAACGTTTGTTTGTAATTAGGATGGATAAAGGGATTTAATTAATATGCTCTAGCTTCAAAGGGGTATTTACAAGAGATATTGTGTTGTTTTGTGAATTAATAAAAAACCACATTGGCACGCGAGCAAAATTCATTCAGCCAATTAGCCACGGCCAAAGTTGCAACCAATCATCGTTTGACACAAGTCAAATTGGTGTACGAACAATTTGTATGGAACAAATCGAGGTCATTGACTGATTGATCAGGTTTAATAGACATTGATTTTTAATAACGGCAGCTTTGTTATGTAATTGCGTAGTATTGTTAGCATGACAATTTAGAACGTGCTCTGAAGGGTGTTGGGCAATTTTTAATCTATTTTTAAGTGGATTGTTGTATTGATATAGTTTGTAAATTATAATAATAATAATTAAAATAAATAGATTGTGTTGTGATACAAGTTTCTACGTTTTGACCTGTCTTAGAAGGACGAAAAAAGGACGATTTGTATTGAGTTTTCTGAAATGTTTTATCTTTCTAGTTTTCTACTGTATATAATTCAAATTTATTTGGATGTTCGCAAATAATAAGTTTATGTTACATTCCAATCCCTTAAAGCTTTTGACATTATTGTTAACTAATTGTAACTATAATATTATTATTACTCAACTTACAAAAATGCAAGTATGTAATATCAGTCTTTTACTGCATCTGCT
Source organism: Colias nastes (assembly GCA_907164665.1). Taxonomy (NCBI): domain Eukaryota; kingdom Metazoa; phylum Arthropoda; class Insecta; order Lepidoptera; family Pieridae; genus Colias; species Colias nastes. The sequence continues at coordinate 3,960 of CAJQZM010007008.1, read as the reverse complement.
TATTCTAAGCATAAATAAAGCTGAGATAGTGCACCAATCCATCATGTTGCCATATATTATTGTGCACCGCGAATACCGGGAGATTATTTACATAAAATTGATGAGCTCGGGCAGCACTGTCTAACCTTGCCCTTGACGGATTGTGAAAGTACCTTTAATGTTAGTATTATATTATCTGCGGTGTTTAAACGCCATGTTGCGTGTCTAGTACAAACTATTGTGTTGTACTGAATGACATATTGAAATATTAATTGCATACTGCGTATTGCTATGTTAATTTGGGCTTGAAGTAAAAACAATGAAAGTAATAGTAAAATGTTCTGCACATAGATGGTTTGCACAGAAATAAAACCTAATAATAATTATTACAACTATGTTTACTTATGTATATCTACCTAAGATATACAGTATGCAGATGATGTCTCATATTTTCTGTCTTGTTTTCAAATTGAATGGTTTATAAACGCTCATAGAGTCACTTTTCAGAGACATGACATAGTCACAGAACGAATTCCTCACTTAAAGGTACCATTATTTTTTAAAAGCTTATTCCAGTAGATTCATAACGATGGATGGTCAATTATATTATTTTAATAATTAGCTAACTCAAACACCTAATGAAACAGAATATACGCACGTCTCTTTAATTCCCACACATCAACATCTGCTAATAAATCATTGCAATACCGAGATGAACACTAATAGTTATTATTAGTTGTAATGTATACTCGATAAGGTATTTGCGTCGAAGTTTATTAATGTATGTCGCGACGAGTCGTAATCAATTTATATCAATATCACCAATGGCTGGACTTGTTAGCAGGCTTTATGAATTTTAAGCCGTTAGGGTTGACGACGATTTTATTATAATATAATATAGTAATGTGATAATAAAAATGATAGGAGAAACATTTTTGTACCAATTTAGATCCGAAACTAGACTGATTTTGTAAATTAATTATGGAATAGAAAACTGCGTTTCTCCTAATTATTCTTTATTTGTTTATTGTGTACTAAAAAAAATTCAATACTACTTATTCATCTGTACCATGCAGTCAAAACTACAATTGTAAAATAATAAATACTCTCTTATTGTAGAATAATAATAATATTAATTTCTCAATATCACATTGAACATTAAACAGACTGCGTGTTAATGAAAGGCAATATATATAATTAACAATGAAAACAATATCTTAGGTTAGTATTAAGCAATTGTAAAGCAATTATCTCTGATAAATCGATTAGATAATAATCGATTTTGCCAATTGAAAGTCAATGTCACTCGATTATGAACAGAAGGTCATATCATTGTTTCGATATTGATTGTTTGTTCTTTGGTTCTTTTAAATTGTGATTGTTCGTATTTTTGTTCCGTACAAAATGTAGAGGCATATTTATTTTAATTAATAAAATTACTTCTCCTATTTTGAATGATTTTAAAACTATCAAAACGTATTTTGTATTTAAGCTTTTGTTATTGATTGTTTATTATGTTTATTATTTCAATTCATATTATATAATATTATCTTGTTGACAAATTATGCGAGATTAGTAGTCGAAGCTCAAAAAAATATATTTTTCTCATTAGGTAATTGAGCTACTGCTCTCTAATTTGTCACTACCTATCTATATACCAAAATCTGTTATAACGACATCGAAGGGACTACTCATATTGAGTCGTAAAAACCGATAGTTGTAACAACCGGATTTGAGTTTTCTCCCTTTCTTTCCAAACGGTTAAAATTGTCGAGTGTGATACACTATATTCTTTTGCCAGGTAGCTTTGAAATAATACGCGAATTTTCTTCGATTTGTTTTCTTTTTTGCGACATGTTACAATTTTCACAGTTAACTCAACAGTATGTTTTGGTGTGCCTTGTGTAAAGATAAGTAACAAACTGACTTAAGAGATATGACGAAGCGGGCCTTCAGGCTACTGCATGCATGTGCTTTGTTTCTAAGAATTACAAAAGACCCTAAACTTTGATTACTTTTACGATAATAGCCATTGACTATTATACCGTGCCAGATGTGGATACAGTTACCTATTCAAATTGTTTACAATACAGCTGAGCCGGTTGTTCTACAGATATAATACTCCGAAAATATTAACCAAATGTGGTCGCTTAATGCGGTATGTCGTAGTAAACAATGTCGTAAAAACCAATGTTTTCGATAAGGCGGTCATATAACATTCAGCCAGGACCTTTGATTTTGGTCAATTTAACCGGTATGTTGTTCTAAACGATGTCGCCATAAACGGTTTTGACTGTATTCCTAAAAACTTGTATGATGCAGCCCTAGCAGTCCTCTATTTGAATTAAGGCAGAACACGTGTGGCATATGCCTATATGCACCAAGCTAGTGTCGTAAATTCTGGTATCTGCTTCAACAGAGGCATGTGAATAATCAACCGTCATATAATGTAGATAAGAGTTTATTGAGTTCTTTTTATTTGTAGAGATTTTTCTCATGATATTTGGTCACCAAACGAAATCGGTATTGAACGAAATAGTAAGTTTGTCCACACCATTATTTTGTTGTTTGTATTTTCTAGATTATACCTGTTGTAGACAGCAAATTTTCCATTCCATTTTATTATTGTCAATCTTGCGTGTATTGTTTAACCAATATTCATACACATCAAAGGAATAGTCCTACTATTCTAATATGGGAAGAAGCAAGATTTTGAATCTCTAATTTTACGATACCGTGAGCTCAGCACTATTCAGCAGCTATAGGGGTCCTAATTAAAAGTTCTATTTGCCAATAAATTTTATGCAGATTTTCTAAATACCAAAAAAATAATAGTACACCTATGATTCTATTTAGGATAGTCCGTTAAAAAGGTAATTTCTACGTTAATATGTTACAAATCTAATCCTAACTCCGTAATAGGTGCAATATATAAGCTATTCTATTCCCTAATTGAATTACCTGTAAACCATAGCTAATAGTAGGTACGATCTCAATATGATTAGCGGCACACAGCAATAATTAACAACTAATTTCAAACATTCGATAGAGGGCTTCATGGCGCGCAGGATTTAATTATTTAATGGCGTACCTTTAACCGATTTGGTGAACGCTGGAAATATACCGATTTTAAAATGGATTTAAACTGTTTTACTGTTTATTTAGAATCTGCGTTGAACTAAGAATAAAACATTTTGGTCTTTTAATCAAAATTTCTCATTTCGCTGTTTGTGATATCGTAGTAGAATTTAAAATTAGAGCGAAACAGGATAACAAAAATTGCATTTGGAAAATGTAGAGTCAAACACAAGAATAAATTCTTACGTTTTATAAGTATTTAGTTTGGTAGTAGATATTATAAATAATAATAAAAATAAAGCTGCAATCATTCGCAACACTATTAAATAAAATTTTATAGAGACCGCGGTCGTTGATGTATATAAAAATTTATCACGCTCTCACTTTTATTCCGCTTGATTGTGGGAAATTGATTGTCATTAAACGTGCTTTAAAGATACATCGAAGTATTAAAATAATGCTATTAAATAAACAGAACATTCAATACGACGCATTGTTTCAACTTGTGCGTGATACTGATTTTATTTGCTTAACACGCGTATTGCTTTTTACTTATTTTATTGTTTGTATTATTTATGTTATAAAATAACTTATAAATGAATTGAAAATTACGAAGTTTAGAAATTACTATTGATTGTAAACAAATACCTAACCAAAAATTTTATTTCATACCTAAGCAACCTTCATCCTTTATTATAGGAATTAATCTATTAAGTTTAGAATACACATGGGAGTGTTTTAAACTACATAGTTTCTTAAAATTAATTCTTCTTAGTTTCTTAAAATTAATTCTGAATTTTGGATACTGTTCGTTTATAGACGATGTCATCAAAAAATAAACACAAATACATTTTATATTTAAGGTGATCACTATGGTCAAAACCGAAAAACACCTTATACATA
>CAJQZM010007007.1:0-16798 GCA_907164665.1 Colias nastes | reverse complement strand
CTAGTTAGTATGGTAATGAAAATATGCAGTATTTGACATCCTACTAAATTACTAATATTATAAATGCGAAAGTTTGTGAGGATGTGTATGTGTGTGTTTATTACTCTTTCACGCAAATACTACTGAACCGATTACAATGAAATTAAGCACACATATAGAGGGTAACTTGGATTAACACATAGGATAGGTTTTATCCCGGAAATCCCACGGGAACGGGAACTATGCGGGTTTTTCTTAGAAAACACAGGCGAAGCCGCGGGCGGAAAGCTAGTTGGTTATAAAAATATTATGCAGTATTTGATATGATATTATAAACGCGATAGTTTGTGAGGATGGATGGATGCGCTATGCAAGCAGCTGCAAACAGCACTTATCTAAGAGATAGATTGTAGCCAGGATTATAATGTATTGGCTTTTCAACAAGATACAACGTTACCTCTTGGGCTAAAGCTATTCTAGGTATATAATTGAGAATTACATAAAGTAATAAGGTAGTGGAATTAAAATATTCATGAAAACTAATAAATTACTGAATTTTTTTATTTATTATAATATATCAATAAAGGTCTTCGAAATAGTTAGTGTGCTTTGGAAATAAATGTTTCTTTCTTTCAAATAGATAATAATTGAAGTTGAATATTTTATTGATTCTTACACGTGTTTAGTATTCTTTTTCTGTTTAATTTTGTACAAGTATTGTAATGTTCGTTTTATTTTGGATTCTCATTCATTATGTAAGGCAACGTACTTATCTGTCTGTATATCTTTTGACATTTCCAGTCTTATCTGCTTAGGTACCTTTTCATTTCTATTTGCTTAACTGATTTTGTTATAAATTAATATAATAATTCTAAAATTAGGGTTTAGAATTTTAGGTTCGGTGTATTATAAAGAAGGATAAAGACTACATTAGATTTAGAATTAGATGAAGATAAACTTGAAATTCTTGATATAGAATAGTTATATTATAAACAAGTGAAATCGCTGGCGAAAAACTATTTCCAAATATTCAGCAATTTATCAAATCTAATTTGTATTCAATGATATAACTTAAGAATCATTTAAATAAATTATCAGCTGTTTATACCAATGGATAGGTACTTAATGAAAGGATTCAAAATAATTCTATATATTACCTAAAACATTTTTATAATAAATATTATGAACATTTACAATTTCTTGGCTTTTATTTTCGAATACTTTTGTACCTGTAATTAAATCTGTTATTTATCATAATACTTAATGGGTAGGTCTCGTTTTATATATCTAATATACTATAGATATAGTTATATTTAATTACATAATATCCTTCTAATTTACTAACTCTTAATTTTATATTTAAAAATAGTAGAATTGTTATAGAGAACTAAGAATAACATTAATATTAACCACACTAAATAAAATTTGTAATTAGATATAAGTGAAGGAATGAATAAAGGCTTTATTTTATAGATATAGTGCATCCGTGTGACGTATGACTGAATTAGCAAAACGAATGTCTAACTACCTAACGCCACGTCCACACATCGCTAACTCTTTACACTAATTAGTGTACACCAGCTTTTTCCCGCATATCCTATACACAATAAACTGACAATTTTCACAACTTCACTCGCTGAAGCGGCCATTTTTTAACAATTGAAGTTCAAAACGATTAGGTCAGTGACATACTGTCAAAGAGGTAAATAATTTCTTTAATGGCAGAAGCGACTCGCTTTCGCTTCGCTTCGCTTTGTTGGTACTGAACTGACTAAATGTAACAAGATTTCTTTTATTTTTTTTATCTGTTATAGTAAATTCTATCCGGCCGTCTATTACTCCCGTAAATAAATATATTCCATATTCTGAGAATACAATTTTATTTTATAAAAAATACAAAGTGAAACCAATGAGGCATAAACTGAAAAAGACTGGTTTTATTTCAATTCCAGTAAATAAAAGTTAAATTGCGTGATCAAACAACAATTTGCATTCCTCCAAATAGACTATGATAGTTTGTAATGTTTAAGTTTTGTGAAAGTTTTCTAAAATTTCGCAACAACCTGGCTCGCCATTATCATACCTGAAGAGAGAGTGAAGTTCTCAAAACTTTACAAAAACGACTAACTCGTATCTTGGCTCCGAAACACGAGTCTATAACTAGCATTTACATTTAGATTACTTTTGAATTTTTCGTAGTTCATTACGTGATATGTTTAAATAACCAATAACCATTAATTAAATTTTGTCAGTATTTTTTTTAAAGGTCATGACATGTCTTGAATATAAGCAACTATTACATTATTTCCATCAATTTTATAATAAGTCGATGTAACAAGATGTTATTCGAAAGATATTATATTATCATTCGTGAATATTTAGCAGTTTAATAGAATTCATACATGAGATTAGAATTTATAAAACATTTTGTTCAATGTAACGGGAATAACGGGTTTTTCACTTTACCAACCTGGGTCGTTGTAGGTACTTTTTTTAAGATCTCTTTTATATAGTTACCGTTTTCTAAGACAACGCAACAACTATGTAATACACTAAAATAATTTTAGACTAATTGAAGTGAAACTTCTTTACATGCGTTGAAAGTAAAATTTCAAAGTCGTGTCATGGCAATACCGTCACGTCATGGAGTAAGGCGACGATTTTGGTATCTTTGAATCTTGCCAAATAAGTTTCGGCACATACGCTCTTTTTTGTATCTATTCTAAAACTATGCAAGAATGATGTGGAATGGAATCCAGAATAGTCGGATTGCGAGTGAGGCAGTTGGGCCGAGCACACACGGAGGCGATCAATCACTGTCGCCTGCCATATTGACGACCATTAGCATTTTGATCGTTTTTCCGCCATTTTCCGCGGCACGCCGCGCCGTTTATTACACATTCTACACTATTATAATATTTATATGCAATTAACAGCACGTAAATTTAATATTTATTGTAATTCAAAATATGTTGAATTTTACGTGTGCAAAATTACCTTTAATTTCTACAATGTAATTCAATTTTTTGCCTACTTAAATATACTTATACTAGGGACTTTAAACTGAATAAGTAGCAACATTTCCCGCAAGATGCAGTTTTGTTGTCTCATTATTATCAACATAAGGCATAAGCTCGCTTTAAAGTCTAACGTGTAGTGTTCTCTGTTGTAGCGGAGCAACCAAACGTATATGCGGGTCACATATAAAATAAACATAGGCTTTACATATATTATATTAGGAAGAAACACCGCTATAGCACACAATACAAACTATAAAAATGTATGCAATGTTTCGTTTGAAAATCTAAGACCTGCTTTAATTGTTTTTATGATATTTTCACAAGATGATACGTGATTTATTCGATTGATGAAATGTTAATATCTCATCACTACATAGTATAAAACAAAGTCGCTTTCTCTGTCCCTATGTCCCTATGTCCTTATGTCCCTATGTCCCTTTGTACGCTTAAATCTTTGAAACTACGCAACGGATTTTGATGCGGTTTTTTTTAATAGATAGAGTGATTCAAGAGGAAGGTTTATATGTATAATAACATCCATTAAATAGTGGAGAAGTACTGTTATTTTTGAGGTTTCTAATGTGATGTCGTAAAAAATTACATTTTTTCCGCTTACATTGCAAACGCAGGCTGAACCCTACGAGTTACAAAATAATGTACTAAGTATTATACACATTGAAAAGGTCTACAGAAAAGTCCGCGATGGTATATGTCTATCTCTTATGGATAACCCACAATAACTTTTTTTTTGTCATTTACTTTTTACGACAAATAATGGCTAATTTTCGAAGCGATTTTAACCAATACAGCATTAATCCTTGACCAATTAAATACCTTGAATACATTGTTCATTTAATATAGATCTATATGGCCCTTTACACAGTATGATTTAAGTGAATATTTTCGAAGATATTACAGATTTAAAAATTGCGGGACGTAGCGTTTGCGGCGGTACCGGCCGGCCGCCCGGCTATATATTTTATACCCGTGCGAAGCCGGAGCGGGCCTCTTTGTTTTTATAAACAACGTTTACAGTTTTTCTGTAGTGTATTTAGTATCAGCATTGCACCCGTGCGAAGCCGGGGCGGGTCGCTAGTATTATAATATAAGTCACGTAAATTCACTCGTGTCTCATCTCTAGATGAATAAAAAATAATTCTGAAACTTAACATTTTTTGTCGTTTTAAAACCACAATCTAGTGAATCAAGTTTAACGAACTGAAAATTCAACGTCGTAAAAGTAGGGAATTAAAATTGTTGTAAAATATAATGGAAAAACTGGACTAAAATATGAAGGCAAGCTATAACTGCAGAGCGCATTGTACGAAAGAAATTAGAGCAGTAAAAATAACTAGTTCTGTGTACGCTTGTATGTTTGTCTAATATCCCAGCCACACTATGCTACTCGTCCTGCTACTCGTCCTGCTCCTCGTCCTGCTCATCGCGCTGCCGCTCGCCTCGATATTGCCGTCTGGCCACACACTGCTCTACTCGCGCGATTAATCGCGACGCTCTTCACTAGGGATGGGTCGTCGACGTATTTTTCATCAACGAGACTAGATCGTTAAATTTCGTTCATCAACTAGTCGTTCAACTAGTTAAAATCTTCGACTACTCCATGTGTAAAATAAATAACTATTATTAAATAAATTCTTAAAACAATAAATTCTAATCTCAATAAATCAATTAATAAATGTTTATGCTTTCTTACAAAAATTATACTCCCTAAAAAAAGTATTACTAAAAAACTTATTATCGTTTGTTTTTATAGTTTAAATTCAAAACATTGGTCTTGTAAACCAAAAATATTTTTTTTTTTAAAACTTCAAAGAAAATAATTTATTCTTATCAATAAGACTGTTTAGCCGTTGAACTCAACTAGTGCATTGGTGAGCGATGGACTAGTCGAATCGTTGAGTGTACATATAGACGGTTAATTTAACTAGTCCGTTGATTCCATGACGCCCATCCCTAATTCGCACTCGTATTGCCGGTCCTTTGACTCGCGCGCAAAAGCCGACAAAATAGGGAGCAGTGAGCAGGACGATGAGCACGACGAGTGGCATGACGAGTAACGTGGCCACACTACGTCCCTGCCTACTTCCCTCGTCACTTCCCATACCACTCGTCGAGTCGTGTAGCTGGGGTATAAGCTTAGGCTTTAACTGCGGTATGTGAAGGAAATGAAACATGGAACGTTAGATTGTGTAATGGTTTCGGACGATGCAATGGTGTAATTACTAATTAGGGTTCTATAGTTTCTTAAGAATTTTTCAATGCAATTAAGCTCCGAATTGAAAACTATAGTTTGGGAATATTGATTGATAATTATTTACAGTTTAATATTTCGTTAGTTATTGCTATAGGTATAGGTAACTAGATTATAAAGATAATCGGAAAAAAATAATTTGGCACTAGAAAAGCTGAACCTGTCTCATCAGCATCTAATAATTATGTTTATATGTAGATGCGTAATTTATTTCTGTAAATTTAGATATTCTTAAACTAGAATTTAAAGCATTAGTACGAAGGTTAATACAATGTACATACATACTACTAAAGACAAAATGAGAGCAACAAGATTTTCAGACTCCACAACTAAACTTTTTTATCGTTATTTATTTACGTTCGTGTAATAAAAACTAGTTTAGCATAAAGTTCTGGCCTTTTGACGTGAACTGAGTTAAATTTTTCGTGGAATCTCACAGAAAACTCAATTTCAGTTTGATTTCAAGCGATGTTGAAATGTTTGGTAATTGTTCAGCTGTTCACGAGTAACTAGTTTACGATACAGAGAAGTTTTAAATATTCATGCATCAATATACGTAAAATTCTTATTTAACGTTCATCATTTGTTTTCCAAGCTATTGTTTGCTAGCTGTACCCTGTGGTTTTGTTTGTGGTTAATTTTAGTTAGAACATCGACATCATCAACATCGGAAATATGAGAAGAAGACGTTTTCTCTAGAATGAGGAAGATCTATTAGGTATATCATTTGAAATGAAAATCTAAACATTTATGAATGGCTGTTTTTTCAATCCTTGTTAAAAATTAATTACTAAAATAGCGTATTCAACAGCCATTTCGAGAAATATATTCAAAATGCACATACTTAATTGGTTTTAAATAGGACTGAAATATTGTTTCTGATTTAACTAAATGTATTTGAGAAGACCATTTGAAACTTCGCTAATTTGGACTGAATATAATCCCAATAAGTACAATAAAACCGTGACAATTATTATGTTATCTATTCAATATTTTCGATGAAATACAAAACGCATGAATGCTTTTGCGATAATAATTGTGTTTATTCAAACATAAATAAATAATTTTCAATATGAATGCATTGGTGCGTGCGAACTAATATACATAATTTATTCCTGAACAATATTGTTACAGATGACCTTACACCGTCCATTGCCTCATAAACCGAGGTTTATTCTTCTAAAATGTCTAATAAATCATATTATCATCATAAAATAACTTCAGAATAAAGTACATGAATGCCCCAACTAGTAACTTTAATTTAATCCAGCCATAAATGGTAGACAAACACGCCAAAAAGGTCCAACAAATTGGAAAGCATCGCAACATCATGGAGCGCTATATTTCACGTTATTTGTTTTACTACCGAGTGAAATATGCAGTAAAAAACTTTCCATAAACTGGATCCGAAAGTTTGTAAAATATTCGAGCAATAATTCAGTGAAACCGACTAAATGAAGTAAAAATTGCTTTTCGTCTGAAGTTGTTATGACTTTCCGGATTGCGGTATCAACCCGAATGCACTTTTTATACACTCTGTTGACGAATGTTTGCTATCTGAGATTGATGGCGGGGACCTAGGGCTGCGACAATTTTTATTGTGGTTTAAACATGCAAAACAGATGGATACACTATAGTTCAACAGGACACTTAAGGATATTTCAATCATTTTCTATTTGTTAGTTTTGAAATTAGGCAAATTAAATTCTTTTAAATTGTAAATTAATACTATTTAAATAACTATGTAAATAAATTTATCTTAAATAAAATAAATTATTTTGATATTCAATACTCTTTTTCTTGCAACACCGTTACTTGGAACTAATACATATTAATGTTTACGTTTTGTACCTTCTCACCGGAATTACATTACAATACATACACCAAAATAAATATATTCATACATCACCAAATTCTCTTACAAGCCGGATTTCAATTTTCTCGGATCAAGATAACCCAAAATGTACTACAGTAATATCTTCATGAAATTGTTTAATAAATATGTAATGTAAAAATAAATGAGAGGCAGCCCTACGAGCCCTAGACAGGGTGGCAATATTTGGGGAGACTGAACTGTGAATGATAGTTTTTCTTATTTATGATGGAAAAAATTCGTGGAGCGAATAGCCTTATATGTGGCTGTATTTTTTATTACTTCTATGAGTTTGTAACGCGTATCAAATTATTTCAATGTGTGTGTATTTTTTACATTTTTATAAACTGTAATCGGATTTGGTGATCTTAGCTATCATTAGGGATTAAGTGTCCACTATATAATATTGACGGGGATAAAGCAAATCTACGACATAGCAATCAACTAAATCCAGATAGCCAAGAGATTCAAGACTTTTAAATAGACTGAATCTTTGCTATTAAAGCTTTACGATACAAAAGAAACAAAGTTATTACAATACAAAGATTTAGTGCAAAGTAAATGAGGCAACAGACTCTACAGTGTCGCAGTATGCTACATTAAACCATAAAGTATTGCTACGTCGTGTTTTATTCGTAATGTGTGCTTTGTAACACCAACATATTGTACACAAAGAATGCAAGAAAACATTTGCTTTTGTATGCATTTTTTATTTAGACCGTAGAGAATAGGATGGCGAATTAGTTTGGAAAATATATTGCTCTTTTTCTCTTAATCTTATAAGATAAGTTAAAAATATACGTGATCGACTAGGTACTAATCTATATATATGTATATAAAACTCAAAGGTGACTGATATAGTGATCTATCAACGCACAGCCCAAACCACTGGACGTATCGGGCTGAAATTTGGCATGCAGGTAGATGTTTGGACGTAGGCATCCGCTAAGAAAGGATTTCCCGAAATTCTTGCGGGAACGGGGAAAAACGGGGATGCACGTACAAAGTCGTGGGCGGAAGCTAGTTTTATAAATAAGTACCTTAAGTTTTTAACTTGCATTTTTTAGGGTTAATCTTCGGAAGTACTGATCCGATCATAATTATTCTACCATTGATAAAAAAGTACACTTTTCAAGAGTGAGATAGGATATTTTAATATACCGGGCGAAGTGGGGCCAAGTGGTAGTAGTACATACGTAATATTACACTAGAGGTTAATAACTTCTAAATAGTCATGTATTCTAAGTAGATCAATTATCGATTGGTGGTAAATTGAGATTTGAGTTAAACCGCAAATTATGCTAACACATAAACACATAATCTAATTTATAATATAAACACCACAAAAGCCGATGTGTTTGTTTATTATTTGCAATTGATGTTCTGAATTGATTTCTCATATTTTTTTTTTAGTTCAATGGAACCCAATAAAATATAATATATGCTACATTGTGTCCTTAACTGATTAAAATTGTTTTAGAAGCAGTAATTACATGATAAAACACGAACTAGGTTGGTATGTGGCGCTTATCAAACTTGGAGATTTTCAAATATAGGTAGGTACTAGGTACATAAGATTAATTTTTACACTATTTAGGTATATTCATCAAGTAGTACATCAATCATAAAGTATGTTAAATGCTTAAAACCAATTTTGGCACAAACAACGGGCAAAGCTGGGATATAAAGTTAATTGCTTTGCATTTGAACACATAACCTCATTCTGGAGAGGGTTGGGCCAGACAGTGATTTGTAGCGAAGCGATTGCACGGGCGTGCCGTCCGCGTCGCGACCAACAGGCTGCCATCGACCGTTTGCAGTGTTTTAATGCCAATTAAACTAATAACAGATATCTAGGTATTCATTATTATACTAATTGGTAAAATACCACGTTTATACATAAATGTGGAAAAAAATATTACGTACCAAGTAGTAGCCCGAAAAAGTACCTAACAAATCTTTTTTTTATTGCCAAGTAAACGAGCTGACAGATCACCTGTTGGAAAGTGATATCCACCGCCCCTTAGCATTTCGAGAATATTCTACAAATTAAAAGATTTAGAACTAAATTTATATTAACCTTTTGAACCAACTGTAAAAATAAAGTACCTACAATGTAGAGTAGCTATAAAAGAGAAATCACATAAAAAAAGAATCAAGATTTCGTAGAGACCATTAAAAATTGAATAAACTTAGCTATCGTCATTCAATACTCCTTTAGTTATGATCTTTCATCTCGTTTATTAAAAATTATATTGCATTTTCCAAGAGGATACAGCTATTTGCTCACAAGTGCATAAATACTTCATTTCATAGCAACTATAAAGAACAATATTGAGACGCGCCCGCTCTCTCCGCTCCGCATATTTAATTTGTACTTGAAACGTTTGCTTTTTCTTTTTAATAAGTTCCCGTATTTGATCTTTTGGACGTTCAACTTTTTTATTTGCTTAATCATTGCATTCTTATAAAGATTTAACTGTTAAAATGTAACCTGTCTGAATTATATTAAAATCAGACAGTTTATTGTTCAGGTTCAGAGCAAATACTTTAGACTTCATTACGAAACAGCAATTCATTTCAAAGTATTTACTCAATGTGTATTTGCTTTAAACGTTCACAAATTGTATTCACCCAGTCTTTCAATATTCGACTCAATCAACTAGAAACTCAAAGATTGTCCTCTTAATAGCACTATCGATTTATTTTTATTTGCACAGACAGTACGAGCTCATAAATAATGGTATTCTGGTACAAGTTGGCAATGTAAACTCAATCGGTGACACCAGCAAATAAGGAGCGAGATAAACAAACGCTTGATATTCATGCTAATGCTAACTGTATCTGCGCTTCAGAACAACCGTAAATTATTCCAACGAATCCGTCCCAACAATACATTGAAATAATCGCGTTATATTATGTATGATTGCCAAGAGGCCAGGTCTGATCTCAGCATTGTCGTCAAAGATTACCGCCATACGTGCGATACAATCTCTGACCTTCCCGACTCCAGGCGCGGGTTTTGACTAAGAAATATTGAAAGCCGATTATTTTTGACGTGCGAATGTTTTGAATCTATTACCGTTCACGTGAATTGCGTCAATGACCCAAATGTAACCAATTTTGTAGTCTTTAGAAGCAGATTTTACGCATCAAGAATCTCTTTACGACATCAAACATACTGATAATTTAATACCGGTGCTTTTAAATCCCTCTGTCATGGCCGCTTCGTTATTGATTTCGTTATTCATTATTTTTAACGCGAATTCCTTTTATGTCAAGATGAAAGATCATAAAATATAATAAAGAAATCTGTAGCCGTCCTCAATGCTGGAGCATTTGGTAATCAACTTTTTTGAATAAAAATAATCTTGCTCTTAATACACATTATTTTTATCCAAATCTCTATTAAGTTTTAATAAAACATTAGGATGTACTTTTCAGGGGAAACTGTTAAGTGTTAGACCAAATTAGGAAGGTTTTGCATTATAAAACATAAATGAACCAGCGAAATTTTCATAACTTCCCCAAAATATAACTAAGTTGGTACAAATAGATCGTTATCTAGCCGAATATATGAAAAATTCCCCTTCGTTTATACGAAAGCTGTAAAGAGACGTTATATGCGCGAACACGAGGCGCTTTCCCAAATATAAGAAATTCAACACAACATGTAGGTCAAGTCTCTACTTGAAGCGAATGTTTCAAAGATTTATATGACACCTGTCTTTATAAATATTCATATTTTTTGTTTTGTTTGCAAATAAATGGGTAAAGTGTGTGTAGTGTTAAAATGGTTTAAGGAAGTATACCTGTGCAATGTGCATATGTGCTATCAAAACAACAAACAACTTGAAAATAAGTCTATAGATATAGTTCCAAATGTTATATTTTGAGTGGTTCCTGTATTAATACGTTACACTTACATAAAAAATTTGCACAAGAAATAAACATAAATCTCCTATGTCTAAACAGGTAGAATTTTCAAGTAACGTGTTTAATGGTACCCAACCTCTTCAGACAAGTCGGTTACTACCAAACCCAAATAAAGTGGCCATAAAACAGAAATAGAATTCCTATTTCCATCGCAATATGAATCAAAATTATAACTCATAAATTGCGAATGTAGCGGTCACAAAGAATCGTATATAGGTTACGGGAGCTAGGGCAGAGGGGCAGACGGGGCAAGGGGCAATGAAAGGGCAATAAAGCCCTGATACGTCTTTAAGCGCCCACTAAACCATTAATGTCGCTTTGCTTATCGTAAAACGGTCAAACAATACACGATTTTATGGTGCCCATATATCTTTAAGATGGATTTAACATACGCTGTAAGTAGTTTAAGGTTTTTTCGTGGAGGTGACGCGAATTGGGTTAAAGGTCTATAGAATTTAAATATGTTTAATTGCAGCTAATTTTCCTGTAAGCGTGAGAACCACCACGCTGTTAAAAGTGCGGTAACACTATTTGCCGAATTCCTTCTAAATCCCAAAATTATCATTTATAGCGTTTTAATTGTATATTGTAAAGAGCCGTACGCCTCTACAAATGGATAACCGACTTTAAAGAATGGGATAAACATTGATTACCTAGTTGAGAAAGGAAAGTAATGGTAGTATACGGGCTAGACGACACTACTCACACTCTACAATAGTGATGATTTATATTTAATCCGTTGGTTGAGATTTTATTATAGCATTGGAATAATTCCATGTTTAAAATTCATAAAATTTCCTGTCTCAAATGGATTACAAAATTATAATATACTGTCCGCACGGTCGCGGTCAGACAGGAAACGTGATTTTATCTCATATTTAAATTTAATCCACGGCTCAATTATCTATTCATATGTTTCCGTTGGATGATTATATAATCATTAAATTCGACATTTTATTACAGAAAAGATGTTTTGTTCAATTTTATATTTATTATTTCATATTAGAACGACACGAACAATGAACATACCTAATGAAAGACGATTTCACGGATCCATTAATTTGGAATCACGTAATAATTACAATTCGAGTCATTACTACCGCAACTCGATGCAAACTCGACACGCACTCGATCAGACCGTTTGTTCGAGTTTCCTCTCAATCAGCACAATCCAGTTATGTTGCTGATACTCCCGTATAACTGAATCCGATCCGAGCAAATGTAATCACTCAGTTAAATTACTTCGTTGAACAGATTTAACTCATGCACAGATGCTATGGGTATCTTGTGTTTCAATTTACGCGTGACAAACAAATGGGAAATAAGAAAAAGCTAGCTAGTTTTATCAGCTATAGGGAAGTAGTGATAACTACTTTAGATGAGAACTTTATGGATCAATGTTAAAATTGTTGCTATCTCAGTCCATATGACCACTATAGACAATAAGTCACTCTTATAAATAATCTAGAGCTTTGGCAAAAATTTGATACTGTTCATATTATAAGCATTGATTCAGAAAGAAAAAGTTAACGGCTGTATATGAAATTCAGAATCGTACAAAATTATACAATGTCACAAAAAATATCGAATGCAAATACAAATACCGCGGGAACAAGCAATAAAATCTACTTCATTAAATAAATATAACCCCATTACTTTCTATTCATTCGTATGAATAAGAAAACATTTGAGAATTTGAGAAGTTGGCGCGGAGCCAGCGCTTGCGAAAGATACGCCTAATTCGCGCCGCAGCTATTTGTTTGGAGATTTTAAAGAATAACATCCAATTATTCACTTAATTTTATTTAAAGACTGCGATAAATTATAAATAAAGTCGGTTTACTTGCCGCTGTTTATAGAGTTTTTGGATCACAAACAAAATTAGATTCTAACTGCTTAGTCGTTGAGTTGAGTTGCGAACACCTTTTTATGGTGGAGGATGGCTAATGCTTCTGACGTGTTATTAATAACAAGGTTTAAGGCATGCAAAAGTACGTAGATGAATGTATAGGAGATCATTTCTCATTACCGAAAATACAGATTTCTTATTAATTTTCCTATGTCTTAGTAAGGTAACTATCAATTAGTATATTGAACTATTTATGCATCTACTGAATCTGGATTGTGCTCATGAAACCGCCGAAAGATGAAGTCAAATCCGAAGTGTAAAAAGTCGAATGAAAGGTTCACTATGCTAATCAAGTAATCAATAACAAACATACATACCATTAGTTTTCTGCTGCTGTGGATCTCTGATTTTCTTTGAAATCTGTAACAAAAAATATAATTAAACACTAATAAAATTATACTAACGAAGATTCTATACGAACTTCCAACATGGCGAACTCAGATATTATGGTATTAATCTTGCACAAGCGCACTTTCTATTCTATGAATCTAAAACGACAGAAGACGAGACAGTAGCAGCAGAAATACTCATAGATAATTTGTAAGCCAATTGACTACGCATTTAATCTTTAAATAGTTTAATATCAAAAATTTCCGACATTTCGTCAATTTATTTACGCGGAAGCAAATAATGTGGGAGTTGATTATTTTTTTCCCGTCTATTCATAAATTGGGTTTTCCATGATGTAATATTTAGATTTAAAATATTCTTTTTTCATATATTTTAGTTATTATTTTTAAATAAGACCATGAAAATGTAATAGATGAATAGACTGCTTTACTCTGATACAAATAACATTAAAGTATATAACTAAATACTTATATTATAGTTTCTAAACATATCCCCATATATATATTAAATATTGCCAAACACTGGAAATAAAAAATAAAAATATTACAGATACATTTTCTCATGCAAACGATACTTCAATTCGGATGATGTACGGGATTGAAATATATTGTATTTACGACTATACATAATTATGTAAACACAGATCATCACTATATTCTTGCTCACACTATAAACTAATTTCCGAAAACCAATCTTCGCTGCACTGATCATTTCTGTGCAGTAATAAAGATTCACCATCCATGAAAATCGTGATAATGGCCTTATAATAGGATTGGGAATTTTGCACATTATTTCAGGACACACTATTTCGTTAATATAGAAAACAACAAGGAACTGAGTTCAATGTTCTCATCTTCCATGAAAAATATTTATTTATCAATATAGGTATTCGTGCAAGATAGATTTCAGGACTATTAAATATTAATATTAAAAATATAGATAATAAAGTACATTCCACGCATATTTATCTTTCACATCTTTAATCATTTTTAATATCCTTAAATATGACTTAAATCTTGCTGAAGCTTCTTACTGAAGGACAGCTTTAATTTAAATTAATATACGATATAAATAACTAGCTTACAAGTTCCTTGCCCTTGTATGTACCTTGCTTTGCTCCGCTCTATTCATCTTAGCTTGATATATCATATAGCCTACCTCGATAAATGAGCTATCGAACACTGAAATATTTTATAACTTGTTAGAAGAAATTAAACCCTTAACATTTAAAATACACAGTAATACTCTCGTGATTATTGTAACCTTTCAAAACCTATCATCATACACATATTTATCATTTGTGTATGTATTCTTTGTTCACTTAAATAGATTTTCAAGTACATCTTATTCAATTGAAGACGTCTAATGGCAAAAATTCAAAATATTACGTAACATTGAGAAGTGTAACAAATAACGCGAACAAAGTTGGATTTAAAGAAAAAAGGAAAATGTTTTAAAAAATTTCGAAGTTATAATATAAGTAATTATTAACATTTTAAAAGTAGTTATTGGCTTATTCTATTTATTTTCTCTTTTCTCTGAACGCATTTGCTAAATTATTTTTATTGGTAGTGCAATCATAGTTTGCTTTAGAATAGTATTTTAACCAAAACTCTTGAGTAAAAAAAGTGTATCCGCTTCAATAATAAATAATTGGTCTGAATCAGACATGAATAAAAGAACATGTGGAAGTAGGACGATTGTAATATTATTTCTTAATTGCGAAGGGAATCGGTCTATTTGACTTGCCGGCCCAATGGACATAATATTTTGGAAGTACCTCGTACATAAGTAATGTAAATATAATATTACTATGTGAAACGAAAATTTTATATCAATAGCGCTATTAAAATGATGACTGACTTCGGGCACCCCACCCGGGGCAAATATTTGTGTGATGAACATAGATGTTTGCTCTGTGTCTGGGTGATAATTATCTATATATGCATTCATTTAAAATTATATATTATGTATGTTTATCAGCCACCTGGTTTCCATAACACAAGCGAAAGCTTAGTATTGGATCAGATCGTGCCGTGTATGAAAATTGTCAAAAAATTCATGATCCCTATATCTCTAAAATTCTACAAGACCGCTACAAAAACTACCATTTTCAATAAAAATAAAAATAGACTACACAAAATCCTCAAATATAATGAAACAGAATGTATTTTAAGAGCGGAATTAACAAAACTTTTTACCGCGTGAAAGTTCTGCTTTTAATAAAGACTGAAAAAGCTTTTACTTGGCTCTTAGTTTTTTGTGTTTTTATAAAGATGTTCAGGTGATTTTTGCACTTGCAGAATTTCGTATTTTGTTCTAATTTGGTTTGATTATGTCGGAAAGTACCTTTATAGAGTTCTTATAATTTTTCACTAGTTTTTGCACATCTATATACGTATATATAAATGAAACCCGTTTCGCGTTGTCACGGCATCACGTGTGAACGGCTGAACCGATTTCGATAATTCTTTTTTTAATATAATCCTTGAAGTACGAGGATGGTTCCTATGAAAAAAAAACATAAACATGTACCACGGGCGAAGCTGGGGCGGACCGCTAGTACAATATAAATTTACATTTAAGCTATCAAAATTACAGTCGCTTCAAAGCGATGCATTATAAAAGATATGTAAATGATGTTATTATGACTAGGTATAATTTAAATAAACATCTTTTCTATTTTCATATCGTTTACATAAACAATTATAAATATTGTTTTGTGTACGAATAAAATGTAGTAGAAATATATTCAACTGTATAAAAATACTTCATCGTTTACTTTCCAACATTTGTAATTTGTGATTGTCACATTCAATAATTTATGACTGGAAGCGTGTAAAGTACAATTCTGTCAAATAAATAAAACGATTACACTTCTACACGAGTCGCACTGGGTGGTAAGAATATAATAAATAGATGAAAAATCAACGCTTTTCTAAATTAAATTGCTCACAACAAGAACACAGCGTAGTTCCAGTTCTACACTGAGAAAAAAATTCAATAAAAAATATTAATAACTAATAAAATTCATATAAATCCTAGGACAATTAAAGTTCTCTAACGGCTACAAACGAGTTTTACTTATTGCATTTACTGACGCCAAAAATCCAAGTTTAGTTGGAATAAAAATGCCTGTTTACTAATAACGAGTAAAGTTTATTTAAGTGCAAGTAATCCAACATACTTTCTGTTAATATGTTTTTATTAAGGCCAATAACATAAATATTGGTTACACGTAATATATTTTTTATTCTTAGTACTTTTTTTCTTGGGTTTTACTACTCTTGTTACTTGTCTTAAGAATCTTGTGACTAGGATTCACAATTTAATGTGTGGAAATAATAAAGCAGTGATGTTATAACCAGTATTTTTTTATAGGCCCTATTAAAATTTTGACTTGTAATTAATATCTTTTATTGAAATTCATTGAGGTGTGATATAATTTCTAGTATTCTGTT
>CAJQZM010007006.1:0-10547 GCA_907164665.1 Colias nastes | reverse complement strand
GGAAACCTACCATGAGAATTTAGGGCTTATTAAAGAGGATAATAAATAGGATAATAAATAATGTTTAGTAAGCAGTTGGACTCTAGTCCAGAACGACCACCACCATTGTCGTGGTCGTTCAATAGGTGCCAAAAATTAGGACGTATGTGTAGCGCCGGACTCTAATTAGTACTGTACATTATAAAAAAATATTCTGATGTTGATGTTTTAAATATTTGTGGTTGGAATGGTCATTTTTTGTGTCTTTGTTTTGTTAAACTGTTGCCCACATACTTGGCGCAGTGGTAACCGCATAAACGTTTAGACCAATAACGATTTAATCTATTTATGATGATTAATAATAAACTAGGACTCCGTTTGCAATGGGAAATAGGACCGCTCTTGTATATTATATGCACTAAGAATTTACTAAATTGAATTCAATGAAGCAAGAAGAGGCAATCTAGAGAAAGTGTGCGGAAGTGCAAGTTGGACCCGATTGATAAATACTAACGCGGTACTTGCCGGAAACAACCCACTATACGAGCCTAGATTATTCTAGAATTCAATTTATGCGATTTTTCTCATTTTATTAGGCTCTCTCACCTAAAGCTTTTCAATTTCTTAATTCTAATCAATCTAATAGGTTTAACATGGTTTAAATTAATAAACATGACTCTTTATTTCCAAGAAATTTGTAAGTCATTTTACGTCACAGTTTCAATCCAAATTATTTATATTCTCACTCACATAATATTACGTATAATATCTTGATAAATTAAGATAATATTGTGAAAGCGAGAGGAAGTTGAGGAAAAACAAAGGGGCTTTGTTCCAAAACGCTGTGAACATGGAATTAATTCTTGCTGCGATTTCGAATGAATCTAAATGAGCTTGTAGCTGAACTTGACCTCGTTGGGTGGAACTGTGGCGTCAAGTAAAAAACGGCACTAGATATCACTATAAATATAATGTTCTAGATGTGGCTTCGACTAGAGAACGCATTGCACTTCAATGTAAAAAATATATATAGATAAATTCCATGTTGTAAAGTTGAATTTTTTGAGTTTTAAATAAAATGAGAAATTGTAATCAGTGTGTAGGAATACGTATAAGCTTCAATTTTAACTTACATTGATTATTAATATTACATTGTTTTCCAAAATAGTATAAGAAAAAGTGTTCAAGTATATGCTTTCCCAAAGGGGAACGTAACGTAAAGACGTTTAAATATATTTCACCTACTATGTGATTTAGGAATATCCATAACACGTTATACAAAATTATAGAATAATTTGGTACGTCCATATTATTTACATCTATGTTCAAAATTTTATAAACGGCCGCTAGTAAGATGCGCACATTATATAACTGTGTATCGTAACATTAATTTCCTCAAATTCGTTACAGCGCGTGCGACTTCATCAAATATTAAAACTGGTTATGAATAATTATGAATAATTAATGTTATGTTTGATGGCATAAGGTGCTTATTTGCATCGATAAAGTATAATTGATAAATCATTAAGTAAAATCTAAAATCACAAAAATCACCTTAAATCTTGATCATAAACATATGATAATAATACTGTTCTTGCAGATGCTTAATATTTTATTTTTACTAAAAGGTCACGAAATGAGGTTAACATGAGAGAGTCAGCGGTCATTAAAGTGTAATAAAGCTTAATAACTCTACAGTTATGAATGTTAAACAAAACATATACCTACCTAAGCTAAAATATTTGCAAATAATTTAATTAATTAAACAAATAATCATGAATAAAATGAATTCATTAATTTGGAGATAGACTTTTCAAGCATAAAAAAATATTATGTGTTTACATGTTTCCTACTGATTTGAATGATATTTTAGTTATTAATATTAAAGTATTTATAAGCTAATTAAAAAAAAAAATCAGTGTATAAAAAGTCTCTAATAACATAAGCTCAATTTTTACTATAATAAAATCAAAATATCTCATCTAGATTTTATATTTAAAATCTATTGTGAATTCATTTCAGACGCAGTAAATTTATTGGGCATTCGTGCTCGTAATACTAATATAAGTAGGTATGTACTTTAACAGTTTCTAGACACGCAGCTTGTTCTTAATTTCGTAATATGGGAAACGATGTTTCACACTTAATTATATAAATATATGTTTCCTACCGTGACCAAATGAGTTTTTATAATAAATGTATATTTTCCTTGTTGATAGAATAAAAAAGTGAGAGCTTTATGTTAAGGCCTTAATAGGGGCTAGCGACCTTGCTAGGTGATTTACAAGGCGGGATCGGGGGACCGACCGGCGCGAATCTATCGTAGTAAAAGTACGTATAAAAATTATTAAAAAGATATTTGGATATGGAATCAAAATTTAAAACAACCATGCCCTGTGTTTCAATTTCATAAACACACTGTAAAAACACTACAATAATTGACGTTATATTGACTTAGCGTTTTGGTTTAAAGTCCAAAAATCGACCTCAGTTCATGATTTTTTTCCAAAAAACCTGATTGTAAAATAAACAAATTAAAACAACCATGCCCCTTTATCATATTCGAAACTTTAATATACATTTTTTTTAGATATGTACATTAAGAATCTAAGAAGAAAAACGGTTATAACTAGAGTTAATTTTCGGTATTAAAAGGGATTTCTACCCGATTCAGGCCTTAAGAGAATTATTGGAAACA
The DNA here is from genome assembly GCA_907164665.1 of Colias nastes. Taxonomy (NCBI): domain Eukaryota; kingdom Metazoa; phylum Arthropoda; class Insecta; order Lepidoptera; family Pieridae; genus Colias; species Colias nastes. Next base: position 7,870 of record CAJQZM010007006.1, on the reverse strand, counting down.
GACGGAGTACATACTAGCTAGTTATATTAAAACTGTATTACGAATCACGATCAAGTTGGAAATCTAAAGGAACTAGAAATCATTTGAGCGTAATTAGGTATTTAATTTGACTGAACCTTAAGTTCTACCTGGTTGTTATTTTACGCTTTTCAATATCTTATATGTAAGTAGTAATTATTTGACTATAATTGAAATTATCATTTATATACGTTTCGTAAATATAACGTAGATAATCAATTTAATAACAAATAATTGTAATAAACATTATTTTGAGATCAATAACTTTAGTATCGATTGTGGTCAGTCGCCCTTGTGTTATTTGATTCGTATAGATCAGTTAATCAATGTTAAACTGTATTAAATACAACAGTCATGTTGTATTTAATACAGTTTAACATTACTTAATACAAAAAGTTCCAACACCCATTACAATGTAATTTTAATTAAACTGCGTAATTACTCCATTCATATGTAAGACCATGTAATTGAAAAATTAATTGCATTTATTCTTTGAACGATGGTGTTAGTCAATTAATACACTTTAACAGCACATTTCGTAGTTAACATTGAACTATTTTAAAATTAAGTCATTAACGAATAAATTTCACAATTTTCTTCTATTAAATATTTCAAGGGGATCAATATTGAAGGTCCCATTAGTAAGCTTGTGTCATCTTTTTATTGCAGAACAAGTTCTAGGTCACATTTATGTGAATTTCATTTAAATACATTAAGGTTTGAATGAGAGGCGTGTTTTAATAGCCAATATTATGTATATTGTATAACCCTGAATATTTTGGTTAAAATAACCAATTTATGTTTGAATTAATATTAGAGAGCTTAGAAACAGATAATATATCTAGATAGTCGCAAAACCCAAATAGCAAAGATACGGGAAATTAGTTTTTCCACAAATGATGATCAGTCTTAATTTTATACTTTAATATGATGCAAAACAGGATCCATTTCTATAAGTAAGAAATTAACAGAAAATTCATATTTAGCTGGTAAAGATCTTTTAATTTGAATCCGCTTTATTGTTTTAATAGAGTAACTATAGAAGAAAATAATTAGCTTGATTAAGGATGATTTAAACGTAAAATTGTTAAAAGAAATAAAGTTGTGAATATTCCGTGACATACACTTTGCATGTTTCTGGTAAAAAAAGTTTCTGAAAAAAATATGTCTCTTATAGACGGGGTGGTATGTACCATGTAAACGATTTTTAAGTATAGCCTATGACCTCGGTTAGGTTACTCTTAAACAATGAGCTATAGGAAATCAATTTGTGCCCTTTTAGTTAACGGTATTAGACCCGAGGTAGAGGGCGCCTAACAACATTATACTGTGTAAAGTACATATCGTACTGTAAGCTAAGCTATACTTAAGTTATTTTCAATATTTTTTCTTTCGTTCGAACATTACTGATAAAAACGACGACAAATTTAAATAAATTTCGATAATTATGATTTATTTCTACCACAAACATTACTTGTTTAGATTTAAGATTCTCAACCAGACTTTGCATCATCATTTGTTAATGTTTTTTTCATTAAATTAGTGTATAGAATATTTTATTACAAGCAAAGCCAAATATGAATACCTTACTAGTAATTAAAAATCAATGCAGCTGATTAGAGCTTTGATTTTTTAAGAGCCATGTAAAATATATTATCGAATCGCTTCCAATCAGTAGTGGAAGCATTACTAAATTTAATTCAATTATAATTTCACAGCGCTGACGTAATTTAGATAGTGAAAAAACTGCTTTCTATCGTGTGTCTCATAACTAGTGTTGTTTTAATCGTCAACATGAAACTGTTCAAAAATATCATTGCTTTTACAATTTCCCTGTTATGTAGTGTCAATTTTGGTAAGTAAAATCGCCTATATTTTGTAATAATGAGAGTTCATTTGTTTTTTCTTTTGTTTGCACTCCTTTTATAGATTGCCTTTGTGTCCTATTTGTGAATAATAATATGTGTTAAGGGTTGATGTAGGTATACTTTAGAGATATAATTTGTCTGTTGTGTTTCCAATAGTTTCACTATAGTTGTTTTGTGTGTATGAGGACCTAAAAAATAAACTATCATAAATATATTAAACCATCATACATTCTCATGATGTTCTTGTGATATTTGAGAAACCATATGTTATAATTTTGTTAAGAAAAGATAAAGGCGAAAATATGAAACAAATTAAAGAGAAAATACATAATTCATTCATCAATTATTAATGGTTAATTCCCTTATCTATTATACTTTCCTAATTTGTAAAGTTCGCATACTTTCGTAAACTCCTGATAAAACATGATACAATATGACGATGACGAATAATTTTTTTTATCCTTAGATAGGTATTTACACTAACTTTCTCTTATATAGAGTGTTATAATGTTATAAAATAAGGAAGGCTGACATATAATCATGATTATGTAACATTTATAATTTTATGTAATTTGTTGTATAAATAGACAACAAACGAATAGTTTTATAATATTTTCATTTACAAGTTACAATTTTTGAGGCGATTTAAGCAGAAAAACCTATTGTAGATTAATGATTCCATTAAAGAAAAAGACTGTTCCTAAAATGCTGGTTATAAATTACGTATCAAAAACAATCTGGTACCACAATTTTACCAATAATCTGAAATATAGGTCATAGGCGATGAAGAAACCTTACTGTTCTTTGAATTGGATTACTGCGTTGAACTTGAACAAACTTTTCTTTGCATATAAATCAATACCCATTATCTACCTATTAATATACTTAACATATACCTACTACAACAAAATTTAACCAGTTTCAAAACGTAATGTTTCCTTTGCCTATACTAATAACGTTCGAATTATTTAATCTAATAGTTTTCTCTGTGAAAATTTTAATTAATTTGTTGTGCTTTTAATTCCCCGTCAATTTATTTGTATACCAAGCAGTATTAACTATCCTTTATTCTGTGGTCTAATAAAATTATTGATCGAGATCAGAAAAACGTAAAATGATATCATTGGTGAATTTTCAATATTTTGCTCGTTTTTTTATGCCTACATATTATAAATGGGGCCAATTAATCAAATTTGAATGAATTTATTTGAGATCGAAGATTCTTAGTCCTTGACTTTATATAGATAACTCTAGTCTAGTCACTTCACTAAATTGAAGAATCTAATAAAATGTCACACGAATTTGCGAAATTTAGAAATAATGAATAATAAATCTCATCATTAATTTTAGAGACTTATTTAAATTTTCTTTGCAATTTCTCTTTTCAGTATCAGCAATATTCTGCTATGACTGCAACAGTGCCTTCGATCCAAGGTGTGGAGAGAATTTCGACCACTTCAGTTTAGGAGTCGTTAATTGCTCCCTCAAAGATCCCTTGGAATTGGATCATATTCCCCCTGTTGATGCTACGTTTTGTAGGACCATAAAGATGGAAAGTGAGTATTTTTTTTTTGTTTTTAAGAACGCCATAGTTTATAAGTTAAATTATTGTACAAACATCGTTTTAAATATGTAATTCAGATTTCGGTTTGTAAATGAGCTTTGCTTTTACGAAAGAATATTTTCGTTTGACTCAGAATTTAGATTGACGATATTGAAGACGCTATCTGTAGGTTTGCGACATATCTATTTGATCAGCATCCATAGTATTTAGTTACATAATATTAGTTAAAACAACAAATGGATTTGGAAGTTTCCAAGAAAAAAAACCTTTCAAAACTAATTCATTACCGTTTTATTACAGTTTATGGAAAAGTCCGAATTGTCCGAAAATGCGGATATCTCAAAGATGAATTCAAAATGAACGGATGCAAAAAACAAACGGGCACAGGCGAGCTTTTCGTCACGTATTGCTCGTGCAACACAGATCTTTGTAACAGCGCTACAGGAAACAGCCAAGAGATGGCGCTGATCTCAATTGTTGCGATATTTAGTGTTTTAACAGTTGTTAGAAATTTTATATAAGTAATTTAGTATTTTTAGGCCAAATAAAACACGAATGCTAGTCATAGACAATATTTTTGTGTGATATATTGTTATTGGAACAACTGCCAAGTTATTCTAATGTATTTTCAGTACTTATTGTTAAGTAGCCAATAAAAAGTATATATTTTTTGGTGTTACCAAATGTGTGTCATGAATATTATGTAGGAACCGATTTAAGAGACAATAACATTCAATTCAAGAAGTTCGAACTACTAATATGTAATATGTATACCTACAGTACGTTTTTCCTAAAGGATTATAAACATTTGATATTAATCTGAAGAATGTTAACATAAAATTAATATTATGTTTAATAACTGCTTACCTGGATTGGCTCCGTCACGGAAGACTTTTGGTAGATTTCTATATGATAGGAAATATTGTATGTGCGCCATTTCATGATGAGCTGTGACGAGATCCTTCATGTCTGGGTGTGTACACATTTTAATCCTGTAATAAATTCATTGCCATTTATTTTAAATTAATTTTTATAATAACTTCAAGTATAATGTCCAAATGAAATCGGAGACAATATTATACCATGGGGTATGTTTTAAAGGAAATGTATTAATGTAACAATGCCTCCTTATTTTTTCTTACAATAATTAAGATAAAAAGCTCTATAACGGCTCTATTTTTGTTAAGCTATATAATACAACATTTTAAATGTATATTTCATTGTACAGAATGTGAACGAATTGTATAAAAATCGAATTACTTATTTTATTTACATTGATCATGTTTTATTATGTGACTTTAATCGTAGTATAAAGAGCCAATAAAGTACCTATAATCGTGTCTATTACAAAAGTCCCAAGCAGAAGGCTGGCAGTGTATCTGCCTGTCCGCGGGTTGCTCAAACACACTGAGGGCCCAGAAATCTTGTGGCATTGCAGACATGTTCATAGATACGTAGAATTCCTCAGCCAGTTGGAAAATTGTGAGTGGAGTGAAACCCTGGAATGTGAAAATCGTTTTAAGTATTAAAGATAAATACGTTGATTTGATTATAGTTTTTTTTTAATTCAAATTTAGCCAAGATATACTTATTTTTCCTATGAAAGCTTCATTTGATTTTTATTGATTGAATTTAATTTTATAGCATTCAATTTCAATGTTATTGATTCACTACTATAAGATAATTAAAATATGTACAGTTTTAATTAGAACAATGACGAACAACACAAGATGTCGCTACTTATCACAAAGATTATATACAACATATTGCTAACCTGGCGAACCATTTCTGGTGTAACATCGACCATTTTCTTCCCGGGATACGGTAGCGTGAAGGGTATGATTCCGTTCCAACTCTGTCCCCACATATCACCAAGGATATGAGCAGGAATCGGCGCTGACCTTGAAATCCGCTCAGGGCCATACGCTTCGCGGAGGCGGCGGCGGACGTAAGCATGTAAAAGCTCGTATAGAGGCTTTACCTGAAATTTTATATAAATTTTAAGCAGATATTGAAATAATAAGGATAGGACTTTTCCATTGTGTTACGAAACAGCTCGTAAAAAATGCAAATTATCTATTAGCGTTGGTTAACTTTAGAGAAAAACTTAAAATCAAAGTAATTTGATTCTGTATTTAAAAAATGTTTAAAGAGCTCACTAACCTGATCCCATATTTCATCAATTTCTTGTCTCATATTAAATGAGTCGTAGGGAAACATCCAGTATGCTGATGCATCCGTGAAATCTGTGAAAGAAATACAATTATTGTATATGAGCAAAAAAACTGTTTTGATTATTTGCTAATAAAGTAAAAAGGCGTTTAAAATCTGTGAGGTGACTCTACATTATGTTTTTAGATAAATTCTCCATGTTTATTCTTTTTTTCTAGGAACTTATAATAGGACCACGGAAGAAGCATACATTTAGAAGCCAAAAGTACCGTTTTCATATTTTGCTTTAAAGTGAAATAATTATCAAGTAAGTTATCATCATCAGAGTGCTATAAATACCGAATGACGCAGATTGATTATTTACACTTTTGCACTATTCTATAATATAAAATTAGACTAAAGAATACTTTTATTAACTTACTGTTCAACCTTGCAGCCTGATTGGTCAAGTCCACAAGCTGTTCATACAAATCTCTGATCCTCCTCCCCGTGTTCCTCCTCCACTCCGTCCATACATGTTGGAGTTCATCCCAATCCCTGGAGTGTGACATGATGAACTGCAGCTCGGGTTGCAAATGGAGACCGCATTTAAAAGGCTCGTTGTAAGCGCATATTTCTGCCGTATTGTACACAGCCAGCATGTCATTTATTATCCGATTGTACTGTGAAAAATCATTTATCAGTTAGTGTCAGGAGAAAAATAATATTGTTTATGTGTTAAGGAAAACTTTACGACGTTTAGTGAGTCTATAAAGCTAACTTATTGTTGGTATTGTTTCATGACCGTCAAGGAAGCCGTCAAGACATAAAGACAATATTTCATTAATCATAAGTAATGTCTAGCTGGACTGCTAATCTAAACAGATCTCTGTGGCTGATAAAATTATATAAATTATTCTCCTTTGATTCCTTATTTTTAATTATATCATCTTAATGAGATAAGAAGATATCAATTGATTAAAAAAAACGTATGTTTTATACAAATATGCTTACTCTGTCCAATTGGTCAGGTGGTAGTGCAGCAGGTCCGATGATAGACAGCAACCGCAGTTGTCTAAACGTTGGGAAGTCCCGTATCCCACCTCTGGGCAGCTGCTGAGCCACTTCCCATAGCCCTCGCTGGAACAGCGTGTACCGCTGTTGAGCATCCAACTGAAAATGCATACATTTAGTTACATTATGTATAATATAAGGTATTAGGAAAGATTAGGTTTGTGTTGGTTTTTGAAGATAGTAAATTTGTCATTCTTTCCATTTTATTTGTGTCATACATACTGCAAGTGAAGCATTAAAAATCGCCAACAGAATGTACTATAGGTATAACACGGTTGGTACCTAATAAATAATCAAATGCACATAGTGGATTGTATTCGAACTACACATTTAATCCCTTCTTTACCTACAGTATCAATTCATAATGTTATGTTTGGTCAACCAGAAAACTATTAAAACCTCAATACAAACAGTAATTCAAATCTAAATAACGAGACATAACCGTAATTTAAGTGAAGGTCGATTAATGAATTAGAATCGGTGCTCTGTTTTTGTCAACATAATGCACTATAAACCCAAGGTTATTCGTTTCATGGTATCTGTATCTAGTGTACGTGCTTCTTTGTTGAGACCATAAACATCGCCTTATAGGATGAAGGTTGAGGATTTGCATCACTAAAGAGGTGTTTAGGGCTGCAGTGCATGTTTTGGAAGAGTGGAAAAATATGAATATCAAGGATATGTTCAGTAGATACGTTTACGTTTGTATGTAGATATCTAGAATTGTAGTGTTTGGGCAAAGTTATGTGTCGAAGAAATTTTAATTCCTAATCAAAAAATACTGTCTCTATTAGAGTTACTCAATGAAAATTAATATATTATCATTAATCATTATTAACTTAGTCTTTTGAAAACTATCAAATGAGGTACGCCTGAAGCTTTTAGGTTCCAAATGCTTGAATGGAAAAATTACAGTGTTCAACGACAAAAAACTGCATGTCTTACAACAATAAGGTTAACATATTTCAAAAACAATAAATATTTGCTTTGCTTTACTTGTAACTATGAAATTATACCAACCTAATTGAATAGCATATGAGAATAATCTACGGTTCGAAGAAGTATGTTAACAAAGTTGTTAGAATACTGATACATTTAAAATATCATATTATGACATCAAACCAGAAATATAAAATCTGTAAAGCAGCAATTGTTCTGCGCAATAATAATTATATCTATTAAATATGAGTCAGAT
>CAJQZM010007005.1:0-18775 GCA_907164665.1 Colias nastes | reverse complement strand
TTTCGTTTGTTATCAATAAATGTTTTATTTATTTATTTATTTATTTTTATTTTACAATTTTTCCAGTCATTGAGACATCCTTTTAAGCATTTAAAGGCTTTTGCTAGAATATACTAACTGTTATCATACTTACAAACGTTATGTGAAACATAATAGTCTTAAACGTATAAAAAATAACCTTTTTGGTTATATTTTTATACGTACACCAATTAGATGATCATTAAAACGAAATTGGAAACCGATAATAAAACATAATTCACAAAGAAAAGCGAGTTGAGATGACGTCATGGCGATAAATTGAATCCCAAGTTCGAAGGTCGTAGGAAACCGTATTCGCACGTATCTCTTTTGTTGTTTCCCATTGTTACATTTAGGCTGTTAACGTACTGGGAGAAAACAAGAAGCTCCTTAAAATTTATAATATTAGTATGTAGAGTTAGAGAGAGTTAGGTTTCTCAGTTACTTAACTACAATAATATACAATAAACACTATCAATACTTATAGATTTTAACACAAGAAAGTTTACTGTAGAACTTGAGATAGTAAAATATCAATGACAGCAAGAGCAAAGGTTATTTCTTAGAAATACTTCTGTCAAATGAACCATAAGATTGTCTCTTTTATAGTTCTTTAAAATATGTGCTTTATTGTTTAAATGTTACATAAGTATCAGCATCAATGAATTTTATCATAACAAAGATCAATATGATCATGTGATATATCTATTTGTTTAAACTATAGAACAGTGAAATTGTTCCTATGTCCGATAGTTCCGAATCGACATGGCCTGTACGTGCGTGTTACCTCCGAGCAGTTGAATTCGCAGTTAGATAAGAACTTAAATAAATCGAAGGAAACGATTGCGTGCGCTGTATATATTTTGCATGAAAACGCTCGCGTTCGCGGCAAAAAGGTGCGTGATTTTTGTCAAATATACGCAACGAAATTTATGAGCATCATGTGAAATAAGTTTTATTAGATAACCCATTCGTAAGGAAATGTCCTCCCCTTTATGGACTACATAAAAATGCAGTAACACTTGATATTGAAACGTTATGAACGCGTAGTCGGTAAAATGTTGACGTAGTTTATACGAGTGTGGAGTTTATGGCTATGAAATAATTATTTGGAATTATTATGGCCGTGGATTATTGGATAGGGGAATGTATAAGCTATTTCAACAAACATCAATTCGTGAAATACTTAGTTCCATTGATCGCGTTTGATTAAAATGTATTAATTATACTGCTTCATTGGAAATGATTCTGAATAGAGTAGGTAATTATTAAACCAAAATTTATGATTTTCTCACAAAAACTTGCTACGGCTTTTAATCGAATTGGTTTCGGGTTTTATCTTTTTCAATTTCAGACATTAAATAGCTATATTAACCTTTTTTTAATTAATAAAACTTCAATAAAAAATAGACGCTCGAGTCCAACAGTAAAATCGTCAATTTGTGAAATCATAAAAGTCCCCAAAGATCGAAATTCCGGTCGGCGAGACGATAATTAATCCTTTAATAATTAAGTGGCATTCATTCAATCGTATTAAATCAACAAGCAACCGATATTGACCTTTTGTTGGACAAATTACATGCGCCCAAACCGTCAAAGGCTCGGCTCAAGTACAATTTCAATAGTATCTGTTTAAATGATCACAGACAAGCGGTTCTGATTGCTTTGTTCTATTTAACATATTCGTTTATTACAAGCCGCTGGCTTGTAGCGGTCTTCCGGACTTTAAGTCCATAAAGGATTATTTAAAGGCCAACTCACTTTGTAACCGTATCTTAGTATGTGTATATTGGCTGGCAAGACACAGTTTGCTACACAGTTTGCTATTAAGTTTTTGAATGTGGGCGGTTTGATCTTGTTATCTGTTAATAATTTAAGAACATGAGGAGTATGTTTAAATATAGAAGGGTCGGTACTAAGACTTAAGAAATGTAATCCTTGTAAGGTCAGTAAAATACTGAAATGTAACAGGTACACCGTAGTAAGTCTATGAATTGAGTAGGAGTCTGTAATAGTTTCGTTTAATATACCTAAGTGATTATTTATATGTGCTCTAAATTCTCAATATCTAGCTAAGTCTAAGCTTAACAGTAGTAGCATAAAATAGTAATTAATAAACTTTGCTGTGATATTGAAAACTCGTAATATTTTAAATTAGTTTGTAAGCCTAATGATGAGTCAACTCGGGTGGGTCGGGGCTAGGCTAGCTCTCTAATATAAATTGAACCACAGAACATTACATACTTCTATGTATTTCACAAGTAAAGTAATCTATGACTCAATCAATTGTATATTTAAACTCACTGTTATAAACTGTAATCCTTAAAACTATTCTTTCTGTAGGTATTTGAGTGGAATTTAATTACCATCTGTTTTTTTAAGGATTTGTAAATTTCTGATAGAGTAAGGGCGCTTGTGCACTACAAGGAATTTTACTGTCCGGCATTCCGATTTTTTAGTGGCATGAAAAAACCGATGAATTGCTTGTGCACCTGTCCGTCTTTACTCGGATCAGTGCGGTACAGTTCAAGGAAGTTTGGCGGTATAATGCTATCATAAATGATTGTTTTTTCATTTTACAAGAAACGAGTAAAAAATATAGAAGGTGAAATATTATATTACTTCGTTATAATAAAAAGTAAAGTTCCGTAAGAGATTTAAAATGCGTGTTTCACTTATTTATTTTAATCGGTGACGAGGAGCTAAAGCTATTCCCACTTGAACTTTAACTTACCAACACTTACTTAGATAATAATCAAAGGTCAATGCTTGGTCAATGTATATAAAAATAACAACACCGACTTCTCAAATCACATTGCCAGCTAAAAGAAAGTAAAACAAGAGCTTGCTTTCAACTGGCATATGCAGTAAAAAGAGTAAAATCCAAGCAAGTGGGCATTCGAAAACAATTATACCTACAGCAACTCGTAGACACAAAAAACCATCCGGAATAGGGAAAACGAAAACGAAAGTCTGTTTTTAATTTAAATAGTAAAACTGCAAAATAATACAGACAACTAAGGTTCTTTACATGAGTAGGTACTAGGAGTGCATCATTCATAAGTCAGTTGTTGCATACAACTGTTTCTACTCCTCGCCTCTCCACTCGAGGGTTGTTCAACACTATTCGCGCAAATGAATTATTTGCTTATCACTCGTAGTTTTTATTACATTTAAAGAACTCATTAATAATGTGGGAGGGTAGGTGTGTGACAGTTAACATATGTTTAAATCAGCTGTTCAAGTTTAATTCTAGAAATTTATAAAAACGTGATTTTTTTCAAGTATATTATGAGTTTATAAATACCTCAACCAATAGTTATTGTGTCCTATCCTCATTTCTTCTTATCTTGGTAGTTTTCACGAGTGTTAAAAATACATAACCTCAACAACAACATTTTCACTGCCACTGCACTAAAACTAATATGGAATCCATCACACAGTCTATTGATCAGATGTTTGAAGTGTTTAACCACAGAATGGATGAGTTCCAAAAGGATCTTCAGACAATATCAACAGCTCCTATGGGTAGCCCCTCTTCTAAATTAGCGTCTGACTTTACAGTCTTTCGCACTTTTGTCTTGACATCACTTCAGTGTCTACAGTCTGAGGTTATCCTCCTGAGTAAGCTCGTAGATCAACAGGAGATGCGTAGCAGGAATAAAATTCTTCTAATTCATGGAGTGACAGAGGAGAAGAATGAGCGAGTTAATACTGCAGTTGCTGGTATCTTAACAGAAAAGATGAATATACCTAACATTTCAGTCAATTCTTTTAGTAGATGTCATCGTATGGGCCGTGCTAAAGGTGATCAACCCCGTCCCATAGTTGTAGAATTTCATGATGTCTCTCTTAAGCGCAAGGTTTGGTCAGCTAAAAAAGAATTAAAAGGTTCCGGCACCACACTTTCAGAATTCTTGACTAAGCAAAGACATGCAGTATTTGTGGCTGCTCGCAAGAGGTTTGGCGTTGAAAAGTGCTGGACCCGTGATGGTAATATCTTCTTGCTCGGACCAGATGGTACTCGCCACCACATAACTGCAATTTCTGACTTGGATGACATATCTGGGTGTACAAGCAATGCTGCAGCAGTACAACAACAGCCTACAGGCAAGGTCCCATCAGCACCAAATCCAGCTACTTCCCTGAAGGATAGTAAGTTCGCTTCAAGATCAAGAAGAGTAGTCAAGAAGTAGTAAGAATCCTCTTCTTTTAAATGTTATAACTTTCTTGTTATCTAGAATATTATACTTTCTTCTATTTCCTATCCTTTTTTTGTGGCTATATATATATATAAGTTAATACTTAGTAACTTATCCTAATTTGTTTTCAACTTTTCCCTTAGTTATGTTACTTTATTAATAATATACAACTTGAAGAGCCGTTTCAGATTATATCGATTAGCTATCACTTTATAACTTTACTTTTTCTATTATGTCGTTTCTCAGTTAACTTTTAAGTTTTATGTGACTTGTATAATATTGTATGATTATGTATATTGTTTACACTTTACTATAACCTCTTGGCTCTTAGTTCAGTTGACTTCTGTCACATGTCAAATATTGCAGTTGCCATCACTAAGATTTTCTATTTCATGTTCGGATACTTGTCTTTTGGCCGTTGAAATGTGTTGTGTACATAATTATAAAACGCCGTAAACTACCGAAATATTGTACGTAAGGTAACTTTTGGGTAGAGGTTATTGCCTGCATACATATTATTATTTTTTTGGTTAGTTGAATAAATTTAACATATTTTTTTTTGTTTATTAATATTATTATTATTTTTTTTATTTATATAAATATATTTTTATTCTTATTATTTCTTATATATTAACTATATAATAAATATTTTTTTTATTGCTTAGACTATTATTATTATTATACATTTATACCTAATTTATTTATACATAAATAAAAATATATATCTATATTTCATTTACAATTATGTCAAATGACGATAGCTTTCATTCTTTTATATCTTCATCTGACAGTACTGTCAGTAGTGAAGATAGCTATTATAGCTCAACAATTCCTCTTCAATCCACACTTTTAAGTAACTTCTCTGATTGCTCAAAAAACTTTAACGTCGTTCACGTAAATGCGCAGAGCATCCCAGCGCACTATCCCGATTTTCTTACGTCTTTTGAATCCAATAATAATATTCATGCTATCCTCGTCTCCGAATCCTGGCTTAAGCCTTCCCTTCCCTCCTCCTGTTACTCCATTCCTGGTTTTCGACTCCTTCGCAATGATCGCATCGGTAGGACAGGCGGTGGGGTGGCTATTTACCTTCGATGTCATATTCCATTCTCCATTCAAAACTGCTCGTCCCAACCACCTCCCTCCGATGCGGCAGAGCACCTCCTTATCGAGATTTCCCTATCCCATACCAAATTGCTCCTCGGTGTCCTTTACAGTCCCTCCTGTCACGTTGACTATTTTTCCTCCTTCGATCAGCTTTTAGAGAAATATGTACCATCGTACAATCATATTGTTCTTATGGGCGACTTCAATACCTGCTTGCTCAAGGATGATGTTCGTTCCAAAAGACTACTCTCTACTGTTGATTCGTTCAATCTACATGTTCTTCCACTCAACCCTACTCATTTCTTCCCAAACTGTTCTCCATCACATTTAGACCTTATCCTTGTCTCTAATACTGATCTTGTGGGCAAGCACGGGCAGTTACCAGCCGAGGCTTTCTCTTACCATGACCTGCTTTTCCTTTCCTACAAGTTGCGATCCCCTAAACTAAAACCCCAAATCCTCATGCAGAGAAGTTTTGGTGATATGGACTTGAATCGACTGGCGAATGACGCTGAAAAGCTGGACTGGGGGCAGGTGTATGGTGCAAGTGACGTCAACGATATGGTCACTGTGTTTAATTCGTTACTAACGCAATTATATGATATTCATGCTCCTATTAAACCTGTAAGAATTAAACAACTACCGGCACCATGGCTGACTAATGAAATCAAGTCAGTTATTATCTCAAAAAACAGGGCGAAATCCAAATTGAAATCGAACAACTCACCGGCTAACAGGGAGAAATACAATAGGATACGGAATCACTGCAATACTTTGTGTAGAGATGCTCAGCGACGCCACGTTTCCAATTCGGTCGAGAACGGCGACCCAGCTAAGATTTGGAAATTTCTTAAGTCCTTAGGAGTTGGCAAACAGCAGCAACTATCTCTCCCTCCTAACACTAACATTGATTTAATGAACAACCACTTTACACATAATTCTCTTGTATTTAATCCAGAACTTAAGTCACGCACATTGAATAATCTTTCATCTTGTCCGACTCCTCAATATCAACCGTTCACTTTCAAACAATTCACCGTATGTGGTGTTAAGAAGAGCATATCATCGATTTCATCCAAAGCCGTCGGTAGTGATAGCATCGGTCGTAGTATGATCCTTCCTATCCTAGATATCCTTGCTCCCGTCATCACTTACATATTCAACTCTATCAGTAACGGAATATTTCCTAATGCCTGGAAAGACGCCCATGTCGTTCCATTGCCTAAGAAGCCTAATCCTTCTTCCTTCTCCGATTACCGTCCCATCTCCATCCTTCCTTTCCTATCCAAAGTTCTTGAACGGTTAGTTCATGAACAGTTAAGTTCTTTCCTTAATAAAAACAATATTCTAAATACCTTCCAATCTGGCTTCCGTCCTGGACATAGTACGACTACTGCTCTCACCAAGATCACCGATGATATAAGGGCAGGATTAGATGATAAGCAGCTCACCATCCTCACATTACTTGACTTCAGTAATGCCTTCAATACTGTTGATTTTGACATTCTATTGGGACTGTTACGCTCAATTAACATATCTCCATCGGTGATTGTATGGTTCGAAAGTTACTTGTTGGGACGCCAGCAAAGGATCAAAATTGACAACACTTTTTCTACCTGGTCTGATATCACTGCTGGTGTTCCACAAGGTGGCGTCCTCTCTCCTCTTCTCTTCTCTATATTTATAAACTCTATCTCACTTTCTCTCACTTCCTTCTCACACATGTATGCAGATGATCTCCAAATCTACACGATGTCCACGTTTGAAAATTTACCGTCTGCCATAGCTACTACAAATAACGACCTTTCCTTGATTATGAATTGGAGTAGAGCACATGGCTTAGTTGTTAATCCTTCTAAGACTAAAACTATTATCATTGGCAGCTCTTCATTCATATCAAGGATAGGATGGTCTAGTTTACCCCCTATTACTGTAGACGGTAACATCATACCATTCAGTGATAGCATCAAAAGTTTAGGCGTCACCATTGATCGCACGTTATCTTGGCAACCACATATCAATGAGTTGAATAAAAAAATATTTGCCTCATCTCATTCACTCATGAGAATTCGTAACTTCTTGCCCATTTCCACCAGAACTTCTCTTGCACAGTCCCTTCTCCTTCCCATCCTGGATTATGCCGATGCCTGTTATCCCGACCTGACCGAAATCCAGTTGGACAAACTTGAGCGACTCCAAAATGTTTGCATACGCTTCATATTTGGCTTGCGCAAGTATGACCACGTCTCTCAATACAGGAAAAAGCTCAAGTGGTTACCAATACGTCAGCGTCGGAACTCCCACCTTCTCCAACTCCTATACCGTGTCCTGTTCCATCCTAATACTCCCAGTTACCTTAAGGAAAAATTTCAATTTCGTGAGAGTACGGATTTCAACCTTCGATGCTCTGAAAATGTACTTTTAAAAATTCCACCTCACAAGACCAAATTTTATCAAAATTCGTTTCATGTTCAAGCCATACTCCTGTGGAATGCACTTCCGATAACCATACGTCGCGCTAAATCTCTGAACATATTTAAAAAACTAATTTATAACCATTTCTTCAACGAGCTGTAATATTTTTTATTTATACATAGTGTATTATGTATCATGTATGATATTATGTATGTATGTAAGTATATATGTATGTATGTGTATTTATAGCATGTATTTATAGTATTGATATAAATATTTATATTGTTTTTTACTTATTTATTTATTATTAGGTATATATTTATATATAGGTATATACGTATATATGTATAGGTATGTACATATTTTTTTTTTTTTTTTTTATCCTTTTGAATCAAACACCACCCATCTAATTTTAATTCGTATGACAAATCCTATCCAAAGGTTGCCTGGCAGAGATCGCTTATAGCGATAAGGCCGCCTATTTAACATGTTATGATTTTCTTTTTTTGTTCTTTTTATTTTTGTGTTTATTCTTTTTTGTGTGTGTTAAATAAAGAATTTAAATAAATAAATAAATAAATAATAATTTATGAGTTAAATAAATTGAACGGATGGGTGTGGCGTTAAAAGTTAAATAGACACTTATTTTAATGCATAATAAAATTTTTAAATAGTATTTTTCATTTTCAATTTATAGAATGCGTCTGTGGATATTTTTCCAAATATTAAGCGGGTCCACGTAGACCGATCAATTGCTTCGCGAGGCTGCTCACTTTGTGTGAACTCGCCTATTTAAAAAATCTTTTAAACATCCATAAAAATAATTCGCAATTTAATCTTTTATTTAACCAATAATTGTGTTAAGAGTCCTTATCGATTTTAGAGTGATTTTTACTTGTTTCTGTAATTCTTTAGACGCTCGTTTAACAAAACTAAATTAGTTACAATGTGTGATGATATCTTAAATTAAAGATTCATTCAATATCTAAAATACGTTCGAGACAATTTATTGATATTCATTGTCCAGTTTGTTTAATAGCCAATAACCTAAGGCGTGTTTCAATTTTTTCCATGCGGGACGTTCGTGTCTTTGTATTTTACACGGAATTTAATAGAAGAAGTTTTCTTATAAAATATACTACAGTAAAGACACTGAGACATCCTAAAATATGTTCGAGGCAATTTATGTACTTTTATTGAAAAATTCAAAGAACATCTAAGTTAAAATAGCCTTACTTTGATGAAATTTTATGCGTATATGGCGTCGAATTTCTAGTTCTTACAACAGAGTTAAAAAAAAATAAAAAATACACACTAAATGATAGGTTAATGCTTAAAAATTTGCAATAAAAAAAATACATATTATATGTTTTATGAAAGAAATGGAATAATTTAAAGTTCTCTAGAATTTTAGATTATATACGGGAGCGCAAACGTTGTTACGGCAGATCTATATAATCGAATATTCTAGAGAATTTTAAATTATACCATTACTTTCATATAACATAGTAGTTAGTTTTTTTAAACGAGCTCCTAAAGAATTAAAGAAACAAGTCAAAATCACTCTTAAAATCGATACGGCCTCTTAACACAATGCAAATTAAAATAAATATGTTTAGTGTGTACACAGTATATTCAAATGTAGACGCAATTTCGAGAGACTATTAGCGTGAGCCACCTCCGTAATGAGACGTTGCAGACTGCTTTATGTCTCAACTTTATGTACGTTGCTTTTAATTATTTCAGAAGTCACTGTTGCACTGGGATTGGGTGAAATATTTTATGTGATAAATGTTAATCAAAAGTAGGTAGATTGTCTATTAATGTCTAGAAGTAGAAATGGGATTAGGTTGTTTAAGTTAGGTATAATTACTAATCTTTCAAATGCGAAAAAGTGTTCGTTTTGTATTTATTTTATTGACTCTTGTATCACGTACTGGAGAGTTATTTAGGTTTTTTACCAAGACAAACATCAAGCAAAAGGAAAACACCTCTTCTTTTAAGAAAATTTTATAATGAGTCGGATTTGAATAACTCGTAATTTTATAAATTCCAATAGACAGCGCTCTCATCATGCAGACGAAGCCGCGTGTAACAGCTAGTTAGATATATAGATGCGTTAAAAGGTTTTTTAATTGTGTGCCATACAAGTTGAGTATTTAAAAAGCTTTTATTGGATTAATGTTGAAAGTGGAATAAAAAAATATTCAAAGTACTTTGGAGTTTTAGGAACTCGTTGACCTTTTTAAAACTTTTATTATGTATACGAAAAATAATAATTGTGCGATGTTTTGTAGAAAATATTTTTGAGTTATCTCAAGTTTATACAGATACTAGCCACTTGACCCGACTTTACTTGGGTTGATCCAAAGGTACCTAGATAATGATTTCGAATAGCAAAATATATTTTTTAAATCGATCTAGTACCTAGTTGTTGTATAACATCGTATACAATCATAAGCAAAGAAAAATTATTTGTGATTTAGAAGATTTTAATATAGGTACCTACCTACTATAAAAAATTAAATTAAAGAAATCGGCATTAAGACATTAAAATTAGGTACTTATAAGTGCAAATAAATACCTACACGCTTCTTTTTATAGTTTCTTATATTATGATAAAAACTCAATAAATCGAATAAAAAACTGCCTGTCAGTCCAAGTATCTCTTCCTCCCAATTAAAGCGTTAACGATTTATGAAAATAAAATAGCAAACAGATAAATCAACTTTCCCTTACCTTTCACGAACGTTTGTTATTTTGTTTGAAGGTATTTTAAGAGCAATTTTAAAGTCTTTACAACAACTAACTCAGACATTCTCTTTATTCAAGTGGAATTCCTAAAGCTCCATTGAATTATTTTAAAAGAGTACTTTTAGAAATTCAGTGGGGAAAGTTTAGAAAACGTTGTCTCAGTATAAAAACTTGCCATACTTTATTATACATTTATTGTTGGCCTGTGGTAGCTACATACGGTTCGAAGTCAGTCGTCCTGTAATAATACGTCCTTGCTAGAGGCTGGTTCTATTTTATCAAAGCAAAACATGATCTATCTAATAGAATATATTTATATACAGTATTGAATTTATATTTTAAAAATAATGATTTTTTGTGTAGGTATCTATAAATTACCGAATATATAAAAACATTTTACGAATTTGTCACCTATTTTTAATACCCCTGTGATAACGGTATCATAACAGAACAACATAATGTTATGCCGAAGTAGCTAGTTTTATAAAAAAAAAATACGTGTGGCACTCGAGGACTGCCGCGGTAAAGCTATTGCGCATCGCATCGCTGTGCCGGTTGGAGTGGGGGGTGTTAGGTTTTTTCGTTACGGAATTTTTACATTCGGTCGCCGCGCTCAAAGTCTGAGATAAAAGCTATGCAATAGCTTAAAAGTTCGCAAGGTTATTAATACGAGTATTTTACGTGTACCTACGACATACGTAAATAAATCAAACTTCTCACTCTATAGGCTTCTTGGCGAGTCTTATTTTGACTCATCAGTTTATCATCATACGGGCAAGTAGTCTATATCTTAAAAAAACTGCTATTATAACATTGGATAGCAAAACAAAGTAATTAAAATAAACTTATTCTAGAAAGCATGAAACAAACTATTTGTATTTACACAGGTCAATATATTTTTACAGTGGCGAGCACATCTAAGTGCAAAGTTAGTCATATGGGAATAATGTTTTCTCATCTTTGTGAAACTTTGTCTGTTCCCGAGAAAACAAAAGTATTTTTTTAACTCCTAAAGGGCCTATCGGATGTCGGCAAGCAAATATTGCTTTTGCTTTGTGCACAAAAATTAAACAAACGAAAGATTTTATATTTTCCCAGCAAATAACTATTTGTAGATTTTGTTTATTATGTTTTCCTTTGAGTAAAACAATTCCAGCTTATTTATTTCTTTGTGTTATTGATAGACGCTGAAAATTATGTTAAATAGAAAAATAATACAAATTCTGGCTTCTTTACTTATTGATGAAAAAAATACATGATGAAAAACCGCCTCAATAATAGTATTAGCCCAAAGAATGTTTTGAAAATGTTGTTTTGGTAAATAATATATCAGTAACAACCGATACGTTTATTTAAAATTTGTTCTTGATTCAATTATAGATAAAAATAAATCGTGTTTGCTATCGTGAATCATATTTATTCTCAAATAAAGTGACGTTCTTATTTACTAAACGATTGGAGCTTCTTAGAATCTCAGTTAAGAAAATTTTATTGCACGTGCCGTTTGTTCAATTGAGCGAAATCTATCATTTTTCTTATTGTAATTTATACAGATTTTTTCTTGGAAAGAATAATTTTAAATATTTTTTCGATATTATCTTTTTTTTATTCCAAGAAACGCTTATGCACATGATAGAAGCTTTCGTAACTCTCTTATCTTTTTAATTTTATTCTAACCTATTTTTTTTAATTCTCAAGTGTAATACGTCAAATAATTTATGCTCACAAAAACTATTTCGACGACTACCATCAATATTATGCAGATTTAGAGGAATTATGTAATCCAAAAATATAATATTATATCAAATACATAATCATAATATTTTTGGTAAAATTAAAAAAAAAAACATAATAATGATTCAATATTGGACCATAAATTATTGTATTATTGCCTTGTCTATTAATATTGTTCTTTTTTATATAAAGAGATTTATATTTTGAGGTACTTTTAGTAGAGTACAACTTTCATATTATTAATTTATTAAATTTCCTCACCAATCTAATTATTCGTTAACTCATTTGAAAAACTCATTTAATATACAGATTTCTTCGCGACCGTAGGAAATAAACCACTTAATTACACACTTATAACTTCACCCCGTGTCACGCTATAAACCAATCACGGAATAACTGACAATCAACTTTGAAATAAGCTGTTTAAAACGGTTTTAATTTTTACTTTATTCTTGGTTAAAGAGTGGATATTATGCTTTTGTGGAATATGATATCGTGAAAATTTGGTTGTATTGGAAAGTCCCTGGGAATGTTGTACATAAGGTATGTCACCGTTAGATTGTAAAAACAGATAATAATCTATCTTGCGAGATAACAAACTGTAAAAAAATTATGATTCATAATATTTGCTTGCAATTTGATACATTAATAATATTCGGTACATTCTAATCTATCGACGTGAATCCGTTAAATGGTAGAGTAGCATTCGATATGATAGGGTTAGGCTTCTAATGTACTTGACGGATTAAACAACGGCTTCAATATTATTTGTCTTACATATTATATGCTATCTAGATAGAATTAATGTTCCGATAAAGAACAAGATTTGCGAGTTCGAATCTCTTATAATCAATGTAAGAGTGAACAGGTTCTAGGGAAGCGCGCTCCATCTTAAGCCATATCTTCACTTACCAGCAGGCGAGATCGTGGTCAAGCGTTTCCCTAAGGCTTACTTATTGTTCATAAGAAAAGCAACACAATCTCTTATAATTATATACCTATTATGTACAGTCCTAACAAAATAGACATTCACGCTGCACTACTTTCCAACTATAACACGCTACGCAAACCACAGCCATTAACCTGACTGACGATCAACGGCTAAATAAGCTCGCGACGGTGCTATTTCAATCGGAAAGTAATTTTAGAGTGACGTTAAAGCTTCACGCGTCCTACGTACATTATTTGCTCGTAACTAAATCAGTATGTTATAGTTGGACGCGTGAGGGGTTAACCTATCACGTCAATTTTATTGTCTTCACATGAACAAGGCATGGACAAAATTGGAATGGCGGTTTGATACAAAATGCATGGTTTTTGCAAAGCATATGTGGCATTTTGGCATTGGATCAATAAAGTCGTGGGTCAAAAGTATATAATATGATTACTTAACTAATAGATTAATAGAGGACATTATTCAAAAATGTTATATTTCAGATTTCTACTTCAAAACTTTACTGTAAAATCTACTGCAAAATACATTGCATAGAAATCTTAATAGTAATCAAAAAGGATGAATCTACACTGGAATTTGTCTTCTTTGTCAATAGATAATATTATCATCTATAAACACCATTTTTACAGACTTTAAAAACCTTATCTATAGCTTCTTATATAACCTTTAAGTCTTATACGAAATATCTTTAAGTATCGTTAAGTAGTTTAACGTATTCCTTCCATTAAAACTTCAAGCGCTGTACAGCAAAACTATATCCATACACGTTAAGCCACGTTCGTCATTTACACGTGATTAAACATAAATTATGGTTCACATTATAAAGGCAAGGTAATTTAACATTCACAAACGTTTTCTATGTGCCACTGTGTCATCGAGTGATCGATGTATGGCAATTTTGTATAATTTAAAGACGTACGAACAAAATTAATTAGTCTAAGTGCGCTTTTTAATCGATTAATAATATGAATTATTTATCGTGAACACGATAGTCTGGCTTTTTACTTGATCAAGGACGTTTTAGGAATATTGTATTGTTTATTGAGTACCTATATAGTTCAATAAATCAATAATTTATATAATATTGTATCGTCCATTTTTCAAAAAGTGAATTTGTAAATATGTTATATAAAGTCTGTTAGTGTAGTCTATTTTCATGGCATCCAGAACGAATACAATATTATCTTCTTTTGGGCAAATCCTCCAAAAGACGGGGTCTATTCACTTCGTACCATATTTTTATATCTAAATTTATATAACACATAATATTCTAAACAAAAAAACCGTATCATATTTCATGGACTTTCATATAAATATTTGAAACAAACATACAGTTCACATGTTACCCGTATATTCAAGTAAAGTTTAGTCTTAAGGAAATGTAGTGGAAGTAGTATTTATGTCTCCCCACAAAGGCTGTCGATGGACGTTAAGTGGCGCAATTGTCTTGAGGTCGTACTGAATAATTATAGTGCATTGTGATAGGTTTGTTTGCTTCGTGCCCACATACTGACTGTAGATACTTACATACATACTGGATGTTTAGTACGGTGTATGTAAAATACGCTCATGCTATTAGACCTTTGGTATTATTTACTCTTATTTTTCTCACAAAATACGAATGTTGACATAATCGTTTAGATAGAATTTTTGTAAAGAGAGCATAAGTAGGGGTCATCCAATGGTCAAAATGTAACTGAATATGATATTTTGTCACGTTTGACATAATATTTGAACGTTTATTCACGGGTGTGGTGACTACAGTATATTATGTTATTCAATAAAAAATGACACAAGCAGATTTGTTAGGATTTAAAATTCTAAAACGCTACGCAGCTACGACGCTACGAACTACGTCGCAACGAATCTACGAGGCTACGAAGCTACGACGCTACGAACTACGTCGCTACGAAGCTACAACGCTACGCCAGATAGAACGTCTGTTAGAAGGCCGTAAATAATACAATTTGATGTTACGATAACGACAAATACATTAATATTTTCTTCTCAACACCGCTTCATATAATGTTCCCTACATAAAGCAATTTCTCGTTTAAATAAAATAAAAACAATATATTTATTTGAACACCATATTCCATGTATTTATTCTTTCAATCATGATTGTATAAACAAAATGTATAAATGAACGTCATATTATTTATTCCATAAAATAAATCATTTTTGTTAGTATTCATAAACACTAAACAAACAACAAATATATATTAGAAAATTATGACTAATGACTTGAACCTCGAATAAACACATATTACTGAAGCCATTGACCATATTACGGTCAAATTTTGATATTGTTCATTATTTTATTTATTGTATTTGAATAACTAAGTTCTTTGAATATTTTTGAATGAAAAACGTTTGAGATGGTAAGAGAATTGTTTATGTTCCCAACAGAGTATAAAAATGATAATACAACATATTATACTATGGTAAATAGAAACAATTCGAATGATTATATGATTTTATGCTTTGATATTATTATACCATGAGCTGTTTTTGAGATTGTATAATCCTTGTATATTCTATTTCAATTTCAAAAACAGTTCAATTCCAATATAAATAAACATATTATGCTTTGCTTTTTATGTATGTATAGATTAACTAGTTTATGCTGTATTTGAAATTTCTAAAAACGAATAGGTTGTTACAATAATAGAAAATAAAAGCACAAAATACATAATTTATCAAAAACAGGTCATCGCTTATAAATAGAGCTTTCTGGAACTTCATTTATTTTCATTAATATCAAGGCTGTACGTAAACATTATTCATGGGAAAAACGATGTATTTATTACAAAAGAAAGATCTTTTCTTTTGAAGAACAATCTTACGCAATACTAACACATATTAGGGTTCTTTGAAATTTTGTAGAACAATTTGTTTTCTTTATTACGTTGTATAAAAGTGTAACTTTATTATACAATGTACAGATAACTTGATATTGTGGTATCAATTTTACAAGAGATTTTGGATTGTACACAGAGAATACTTTTAAAAAGGTTATTAAGAACTACAGGGACTGGAAAAATATTAGGTATTTTACTTAAGCATATTATTTTATTCTGTGAACTTTCTCCTAATCAATAAAATATTGTTGTAAAAATTTTGTGGCATCACTTTTACTACAAATTACAGCATTAAAACGCTCGTAAAGTCGTTCAAAATTACATTACATGCTGATTTCGAGGTTCTTTCAGGCCGGAGCATGTTCATTAACCTTCAAGTGTCAATAACTCTCAAATAGAAATTCTTTGTGCAAATATTTCAACAGTGAACACACTTCAAGTTTATTACAGTAAACAGTACAAATGTTAATGTGTACTCACCCCAATAAAGCTTTTAACCCAGTCAAATTGTATTTGTACGTAAAACTTTGTTGTAGTTGTGTCTGCCAAATATGTTATTTGCTCGAATAATATGGAAACACCTAATTCGTGTCCCTTTTCACAACATGCAGAACCGCTATCCTGCTTATTAGTTACTGGAGTGAGGGGGACGGAAACTGTCATGTCGACAAGTTATTAAGGGCGGTAGTGTAGGTGGAGCAAAGCGATATAGAGATAATGTACATTTAATTTTAGATTAGGTTTCATGCAATAAATTTCGTAATTTATTTAAATATGTTACATCCAAATACTTTCTTAACTATATTGATATTGTTACTTTATTGGTATATAAAAGATTTGAAAATTTCGGTTTATATTAGAGTAGCTAGTTGAACTGCTGCTTTAGCGTTGAAGATTTCTTCCAAATTTCATATTTTTATTACCGAAAAACTTTAACGTTTTTGGTATGTACAAACCACATGATTCAAAATTGTATGTAATAATTTCCACATCTCATTTTTCCCTACATCAATATATTAACTCTTAAAAATATTTCAATGAGTTCGCTTGCATCTGCCACTGGTTGAAAGCCCTAACCACCTCGCTGAATAGCACATCTGACGCTGAGTCGAAATTTTCCTAACAAGATAGGACAAGTCCGGCCCTCATACGCCTACGTTAATTTTGTATATGATATTTGAAATTAATTTTCAGCTTATCGCCTGCGAACTTTCAAAACAGATGTCGGATACTTATCTACTGGATTAAAGCGTAATTGACGAAAACATTTGAACAATAAATGCTTTCAGAACATCCCCCCAATTACATTAGCGCAACTTCATAATTTATTAGTGAGTTTTCAGATACTCACTAATTAACAAAACAGTGCAAAACAAACAACAAAAGTGACTTTATAAAGGCACCGTATTCGTTTACAAAACTACGTGTGATATTTGGAGTTCCGACACATGTATCATTACTTTAATTTATGCAAAGTACTCTGAAAATGAATAAAAAAATATTGTAGAATATAGAAAATAGCGTGTCTGCCGAGCACACGTGTTAGAAGTGAAACTTCTCTGGCAAAATTCAAAGATATAAAAATCGTCGCCTTATTTTATGACGTGACGGTATTGCCATGACGTGACCTTAAAATTTTATTAATTATCCCCTAGACACGATTAATGGGCAAATGCGTTTCATATAGATCTGATAATATAACAAATAAAACAAGCGATACTCTTTGGCGTACAATACAACACAATTTGAAAGTACAAAACGATCTCAGAGCTATCGCGTAACAAGTATACGACAGCATTATTCATTCAGACCAGTCTTATGAGCATTATAGTTGAACATTTGATCATATTACCAAAGCCAGTAACAATTGATACAAAGCAGAACAATTACTCAAATTATTGCATGCCACAGTCGCAGCAAGTTTGATACTCGACATTCTACACTACGGTATTCTTGTTCAACTAACAGGCTATAAATTTGAAATGTCTTAGCACAACTATGCGCCGTATAAACTGTTTTGCCAATGGATGATGAAGAGCCAATATACAATTACTGGCACAATCGGTTTGTGAATTATTTGGAGAACCGATTTAGGTGAATTCGGATTCGAATATGATTTTATAGGTAGCTTTACGAGTGGTTAGGATTGTAGAATTGTATTTTATTTGACAATTATTGACTACTAGCTTTCCGTTGCCTCCTGGTAGTCAAAGAAAAACGCCGCATTGTTCCTTTTCCGTTTGATTTCCGGGATAAAACCTATCCCATGTCCTTTGTCCAGAGTTACATTCACATTTATAATTTTCGTTAAGATTTATACACTATTTTACGATTATTGAAACACACATTTATATAAAATTTCAACCAAATCGACCTAGGTAGAAAAACAACCAATGCTACGCGAGCAAGATTGTGTTAGATAATCTAATTAATCTAATATCTAGTATGTATTCTGCACGGAGCGTTTGACTCCACCTAATGGATTAAAGTGCATTGATTCCGATGCAGGTTACACTGTTGTTTATTGTTATTTTCTACAATTGTAGAGAAACGATCTATGTAGAAAATAGTATCTACTATATTACTATAGGATTAACTATTTAAAAACAAACTCTTAAATCAAACTATTTGTAAGTGCTTAAAAAAACGAAAGAATATAAGAATATAGCTTAAGAATATACAAAATCACTGCAACACTATGTGTAGGGATGCACAACGACGCCATATCC
>CAJQZM010007003.1:0-10773 GCA_907164665.1 Colias nastes | reverse complement strand
ACTTTTTTTGTAGGTATGTCACTTCCATGTGATTCCTTATTCATTGCCTCGTAATAATCCTGTTTTTGTTGAGTTTTTTAATGTTATAATGCCGAAACCTATTAAAAGTAGTGTCAGGAGCTTGTTGTTTACAATGATTAATAAATATAATCATGTACAGAGTGAATCTGACGACGTGTTATCGCAAAAACGACGACTTTTGGATGAAATCGTTTCAAGTAGGTTGTCAACAACGTGTTGATACTTTTAGCACAATTATTGTCTAACTTAATAACTTTTTTTATTTTACTGTGATGTGATCACGATTTCCGTTTTGGTTTAGATCCAGACGTCGTGTTCATGACCTTGAAACTTACTAGGACATTTTTAAGTGAAAACTACCTATTATAAAAATTATTGTGTTTTTTTCAGCCACCTTGGATGATGAATTAATAAAAAGCACAATTCATAATTTAGTTAAGCAAGTCATAGCCATAGAAGACAATAAAAAAATGAAATCTGAAACAGACTATCTGACAAAAATTGCTGCTATGACAGGTAAGTAAAGATAAACTACGATAACATGGCGCGCCCCTCCAAATTACTGTTTCAATGTGTGTAGTGACATCCTTACGAAGGAGTTTGTATGTAGTTGTACGTATTCGTCTTTAGTAGCAGGCCGGCAGCGGTCTGAGACAGTCAAGTTATTAATTCTACGTCGCTCAGTAATACGAAAGTACTGATTGCAAAACAAGTTAGTAATGGAAAATTCAAGAAAAAAAATGAGCAAGAATTTATTATTCACGTAGGAGAATCCGATTCTGAAAATGACACATCAAGCTTCTATGACAGTGATGAAGAAAATTTTAGTTCCAGTGCCAATAGAGATCAATAAGATTTAAGTTTGTTTGATTTATGTTTTATTAAATAAATAAATAAATAATAAATAAAATATCCTTTATTGAATTATTATGTAGATTAATGGACGACTAAGATCCGTTAGGCAAAAATAAAAAATACAAGAGTTACACAGCTATTGAAATAATACAAAAACATATCAATTTAGTTCATTATTAATGTTGTGGGCCAAGTGATTAATGAGGATATTATTATTAATGCCCAGGCAGTATGAATAATGCCTTTGTTATCACTTGGCTCGTAACATAATATTATAAACTTTCTTATAATAAAAAATAAATGATGATTACGTATTTTTGTAAATGATTTTGATGTCTTAACTAGTCACTAAAAATAAATGTGTAAATAATAAAATTACATTTCAGTATTTGAACACAATAAAATTAATTCATAGTTCTTTTGCAATCAGTACTCGTAATATCTCACTTATTACCAGATTTGTTGGTCAACTAATCATAAGTTGCCGAGCTCCCAAGACAACGCACGTGTCGTTTTCATAGAATACGTCAGTGCAGCTGCAGCGCCATTACTAATAATAATGAGCGATTAGAGCGTGACTAGTCGAGCAACAAATCCGTGGATTTGTTTTTGTTTGACGGCCGTCTCATTACGCACACATGCGTTGTGAATCTTGGTGGTGCATTGTAAATACTTTCACAAATACTTTCAAACGTTTTGAATTTTGGAGGGGCGCGCCATGTTATCGTAGTTTATCTCTACACATTTATTGGTTTACCCTGCATTTTCTACATATTATTATGTTATCATAAAATTTGTGCGTTTTACACTGAACTGACATATTGAATTTTCAGATTTAAGTGTGAAAACACTGCGGAGAATTAAAAAAGAAGGTGCTATTAACCAAGGTGAGTGGAACACACCAGGGAAAAAACGTCCACGACAGCCAACTGTAGCCAACCTGGATAGATTTGATTTATCAGCCATACGCAATAAAATTAATGAATTTTACTGTGTGAAAAGGCAAGTTCCAACTCTAAGAAGTTTGCTTGCAGATTTAAGAGAGTCTATCTGATTTACTGGATGTCATGAAACATTGAGACAATTATTACTCAAAAATGGATTTGAATTCAAAAAAAATAAAAATGAGAGATCTCTTCTTCTTGAAAAGTATGAACTAGCTGCATGGCGACATAGGTATCTCAGAGCTATTGATGAAAAGCGGAAACAAGGAAAATTAATAGTTTACCTCGATGAAACCTATGTCCACCAAAATTATAAAGTTAAAAAAATCATGGCAAGGGCCATCAACAAGTGGTGTAATTGATAAAATATCATCAGGCAAAAGACATATTGTTGTTCATGCTGGATCCGAAAAAGGTTTTGTCCCCAATGCTTTATTAGTATTCAGTACTAAATCAAAAATGGCAGATTATCATGATGATATGAACAGAAATAATTTTATGAAATGGTTACGTGAAAAATTAATACCTAATTTAAGTCAGCCCAGTGTCATTGTTATGGACAACGCTAGCTACCATGTAACACAAATAAATAAGCCACCATCTATGAATGATTACAAGGCTGACATTCAGAAATGGCTAACTGAAAATGGAATGCATTATGGAGAATTTTTCACAAAGGCTGAGCTTATGTGCCTTGTGAATGAAAATAAAACAACTCCAATATATGAAGCTGAAGAATGTTTGAAACAACATGGCCATGAAGTTTTGAAACTTCCACCATATCATTGTGACCTGAACGCTATTGAACTCATATTAGACTAGAGTAGATAATTTTTGAAACAAAAAAAAAATCGCAGTCGGATGAAACCCATTAGAAAAGGAGGGGAATATGATAAAAATGTAAGGAAAAATAAATTACGGTCAATCCGAGTTCGGGAAGCGGGAGGGGGAGCTTTTAAGAGAAAAAAATGGTTTCTCTCGATTTCCGACAAAACTACAAGTCCTATAGAAAAAAGTTCAATGGCAAAGTTGTAGGTAATTAAAAGTTCTACAACTTTTGTATTCACAATTTTTTCACATAACCTCAAAATTTAGGTGAAAATTTAGGTTTCAAAAACTTGGGGTGCCTTTTATTCATTGAAATCTCTACTTTCATATGGTGTAAAAAAAATAAACACCACCATAGTAAATGTTCTCAGGAAATGCATACAAACAGTGTGAAAATTAGCTTTAACTAAATCAGGCACACTTCTCGAACTACCTGAAATGTTTTTATCGACATCATTTTGCTTTTGAATATGCTGTAAAATATTAAACTTAGAACAGAATACAGATAATTATTTTTCTTTTGAAATATTACCGAAAAGCCGATACAAGAGAAGATATAGAGTTCCTTTTTCCTATTCCCCCTCCCGCTTCCCGAACTCGGATTGACCGTAATTTATTTTTCCTTACATTTTTATCATATTCCCCTCCTTTTCTAATGGGTTTCATCCGACTGCGATTTTTTTTATCTTTTCATTATTTTTAAAGGCTTCTACCCCAGTCTATATGGAGTTTGGCTAAAAGAAAAATAGCCAGCAAAAATTTAGGGATTCCAGGTAATGAAATGGAGAACCTTATAAAAGAATGTTTTAATAGTGTCACAGCCAATGATTGGAAAAAATGCACAGATCACACTATTAGTGTTGAAAACAAATATAAAGAAAGAGACAGGATATCCGAAACTGAGTTGGAACCTTTCATCATTTCTGTGCGTAATGATGATACTGACAGTGATTTTTCATATGAAGGCATTGAATTTCTTGATTCTGATTTTAGTTCTGATTGTGACAAATAAATACATTGAAAATTGAAATGCTTTTTTTTATTTATTTCAAATATGTTTTTTTTTATCAACAATTCAAGTATAGGTCTACCAGAATCTGATGGCATATTTATATTTAAGAAATAAAAGATTTTCATGTGGCAACTTATTTGACAACTATCAAATTGGTTGTCAAATTATTTGTCTTTTTTGCAGTTGATAAATAATTTTTAGGATTTTGTCTAAAAAATCTTCGAAAATGTCGAAAAAGCCGCTGTGATCACAAGCAAGAGGTGTTGTTTATAATGTGTATAGAAAAATATTTGATGAAGAAGGGTCAAACACATCACAATTTTCAATTTAGAAGATTTTATTGGTAAATTGGACTTACCCGCTTTGATACTTTCAATTAAAAAATATTATATGTAGGTAACTATAATATTGTTTGTTGATTGGAATATAATTTTATGAAAACTTATTACAGGAGTTTCCAATACGGCTATTCGTCAAGTCCAAGCTGTCCAAGTCAATTTTATAATGTGTGTATCTGTTAATACTTACGAAAATAAACGTAGTTTTATATGGTTTTATTTTATTATTATTTTATTTTATAAAAAATTATTTAAAGCAGTCTAGTTTTCTATCGATATAACATCGATATTTTCACATGACATAATGATAAAGAACATACAAATATAGGTAATAGGTATGTGTAAATAATAATATGTATTACCTGTATAAAAGTAATATTATGTATATTATACATGTAAGTATGTACCTACATAATATTAAGTGGATATCTCATTATTAAGTACAGTATTGTCCACTTATGTAATGTGACTAATGATATTGAGAACAAACTAAAAAATAAGCAGTATCAAGATCGTTCAGTCCATTTTCCCTAGGGTTGCACACTCAAAATTTTGATTTCCCTAATTGCCATCAGATTCTGGTTTACCTATATCAATAAGTTTTCAGCGTGCTATATCAGTGTTGACACCTAAAAGATTTTTGAATTTGCCGCCTTTTTCATGGGACTAGACTCGCTTGACAGACTCTAACTGTTTGGTATACCCATTGTATACCAAACAAATACCGAACGAGTTAACGATCAATCAAATTGTAATCAGTAGTTAGTATAAGATCCGAACCTAGGTCGACCTTCACCGGCGTGATAATAAAATGAGACTAATTTTATATTAAAAAATTATTCAAAATGGGTTTGCTGCAAAAATCCTGGACAGGATATTTTTTTTATTTTTATTTAAATGTCCTAAGTATGTTTGTTGATTTTTTTTTATTTTTAAATAAAAAATTCGCAAAAAAACATTTTTGTTTATCTCTTAACTCCTGGGATAGTTTGGCGCGCTTTGATTTACATGCTAGTGTTGACCTGATCACCTGAGAAACAAAATGTACTATGTCTTCTTTCTGGGCAGCGCTTGGTCAAACTTCCATACAAAGACAGAAACGGCTGTTTAGTATTTTGTAAAGGGTAGGCTTACGTTGCATTGTCTAGAGTTAAAACTCTAGATAAGGTACATATTATTAATTTAGATCCCAGTTAAATTAAAGCACCAGAGAGCGCTTTATGTGGAGTAGGTACAATCGCTTAGCGCAGAAAACGAGTTAAAAAAATTACAGATATATATGGGCAATGCGCGCTGATATTTCTAACATACAAGAAAACATAGAAAATAGTACTAAACAAACCCTACAGAAAAAGCAAGAAAAAAAATCGTATATAAAAAGTATTATTGAAGAACTTGGCACTTATTTAGATCTTAATTCTTTTTTCAGCAAAGTCGATGGTTGAACTTGGCTCCCATTTTACGTTTATGTTTTGGTGGGATACATTATATTATTCTTTGTGCTGCGTACCTGGGTCTAACTTGCAGGATAGAAAATAGAAAGCTTCATCATTCACGCATGACACGACGTAAAGCATGTCATGCTGCATTATGAATGTTTTTATGCCGTTTATTCTTAGCGTTTATTTAATAAATAAATATATTTATATAGAGATTGTCATCTAATCTTATTTCTCCAATCACCAATGTCACTTGTCTGTGGTCCCTTCTACGTAGCCGTCGTTTCGTCATCTGTGGTCGTCGTTGGACGTTGACGTTCATACTTCAGGAATATTTTTCTTTCTTCTGTTGTCAAAATTTATCGAACAATAAAATCAGAATATTGTTCATCGGGGTTAAAATTAACTCTACAAAAGTTTTTAGAATCAAACGTGAAGCATACGTAGCATATTTTTGTAAAAAAATATACAGACAATTAGGTAAGTGCATTAAAATTTCATTGTGTACTTTTTAATATACTTAGAATTTAGTTTCTTAATTTTATACAGGCAACAAGTTGTTCGTATAATTATTATTAAAAATTTAAGTTTTTCACATAGGTACATTTATTAAATGAAAAGTTTATTTATAGCCATGAAATTACTGTCGAGTTTAAGTGAAATACCTGAGCTAACGAAGCCTCACGTTCATATCAAGGACAAGGATGTTTTATTAGAGAAAATAAATAATTTAATAGCAGATGGCAACAAGAAACTACAGATTGTTACTGATTTTGACCACACTTTAACTAGGCATCATATGGATACTGGAAGAATTGTCCTCACCAGCTTTGGTAAGTTTTCAGATCCCATTGCAAATTTATTTTTTAATGAATATGAATACTTTACATAAAATACGCGTTTTGGATATACGGTAAGTATACCGTTAATACATTCAACCCATTATAATTGTTTCCACTGCAGGAAGATAGTATCATAAATATTAACAGATGATTACTTTGATTGGACTTGTAAGGGTTGAGAATATTATGTTTGTAATAATTTAAATCTATTACTATTGTCAACATAATAGCATCACAAATTGTTTCATGATCATACTTATTAGGTATATTGTTACTATATATCCTCTTCCCCCCGGACCTCTACGCGGAGTAGACGTGCTTAAATAATTAGTGCCAGTTTTTTTTCAAAATTAACAAAAATAGTAATTCACAAATAACTGAAGTAAAAAATAGGAGCGCATAAGCTTGTAGAAGTAATTTTCGTGTTATCTGAACAATCTCTTCTGTGGCTGAACGCCTGGTACATGGTGATCCCCACTTGCCCTTCTTCACTTCGCGCCCCGCCCACTGTTGCCTGCGCGCGCGCCGCCCTCAACGGTATCCTGCCAATTACATCCGCCCCGCTGCTTGACGGCTTACCACTGGTGAGTGGGAACTACGAATAACATCCTTTGAATTCTGTGCGCCTGGTACCGGTGAGTTTACTTACTACATCTTCGCTGCTCACTTGATTCAAATACACTATCATTAACATGCAACGTACGCCGCCTAAAACATCAGAGGGCGCAGTGAGCGCACCGTCGGTTCCACGATCTAAGCGTCAGCGACCTAGCAACTCTCCAGTGCAGCACCTCGATAAGCAAGATGAAATGATTTCAATGATTGCTCAAGTTCTCAGCGAAATTGCGGAGATTCGCAAGACAAACACAGAATTAAAAACATCCCTGGAATTTTTATCACACCAATACGACGACTTATCGATTAAATTCAAAACTTTAGAAAACGAGCATAAATCGGATCGCGCTCACATAAAATTACTCGAATCTAAAATCGAAAGTTTTCAGCGTAACTCTCGTCTTACTTGTGTAGAGATACGTAATGTCCCGGTAAATGAAAAGGAGAACAAAACCGATCTACTACATATGGTGCAGACTCTAAACAACAACATCCATTGCAAAATCGATCCTTGTCAAATCCGTGATATTTATCGCTCAAGAACTAAATCTGAAACAAAGCCTATTATTCTCGAATTTACCAATGTATTAATCCGTGACCAATTTCTTATGTCCGTGAGAAAACACAACAAGAGCAATAGTAGCAACAGAATAAATTCATCACTCCTTGGAATTTCGGGTTCTAAAATACAAGTTTATATTTCTGAAAGTTTGATCCCGCAAACAAAAAGGTTATTTATGAAAACTAAGGAAATATCTAAGCAAAAAGGCTTTAAATATTGTTGGACTTCGTATGGATACATCTATTTAAGGAAAAACGACGGTAGCCCCCTAATCCGCATAAATACCGAAGAAGATTTACTTAAACTAAATGAAGATTGACTATTTTTGGATATAACATTGTGTAACTCGTTAAAATTATTACATAGAACAATTTTCTTACTTAAAACTGCATGCATATACTTCAAATACATTACAATGATATTATTTTTATTGATCTTTCAAATTAAATTGTATAAGATAATATTTTTTGCCAATGTTAATGTTTTTAAAGTAAAAAATTTTATATATAATATAATTCGAATAATGTTGAATATTATTAGCTTTAATTTAAATTTATGTAACTTGTATATTATAATGTTAAAATACTACAATAATTTGTACACAAAAAACAAACACTACTCATTACACTACTACACATTTACCAAGGTTCCACCCCATATTCATACACCAATATGCGCTCTATTTTCATTAATGCTTTCAATCAGAATAAAAATAATCGGTTTATACTACCCAAGTATTAATGTAAAAATTGCAACTATACTAGTATGGCCATGTTTATCTAACTTAAGCGAGATATGCATTTTTAAAAATTCATACAACATTTGGTTTGCGATTCGTCCAAAGATTCTAGGTCAAAAAACTTATATTAAAATTAAAATTAGTCTAACCACTGTGACGAATATCGTCCCCTTTAAAACTTAATACTATGGCTATTCATGCAAACGAGCTTAATCGAGATTTAGATAACTATTTCGTCTCTAACGCGATGATATGTAACACTGAACAGGTTCGTGACTTTGTTAAAATGGAGACGTGTAAACTAACCGTTTTAACACAGAATATTCGAAGCATATCAAAAAACTTACCTCAATTTGAACTATTTCTAGACCAAGTTAATATAGATGTTGACATTATTATACTCACGGAATGTTGGTTAAAACAACTGCCAAGTATACCAACGCTGTCTGGATATAATTCTTATGCTACTAATCATTGCCCATCACAAAATGAAGGTGTTGTTGTCTACCTTCGCAACACGTTAGCGGGAGCCACTGTATCGGAAAGTATATTTAATGATGCCAACACTTTGGTTATTAAAATAAACAACAGCACAGCAATAATTGCTATATATCGATCCCCAGCGACTCGTTTAATTCATAAATTTTTAGAAACTCTTAGTGACCTATTATCTACACTTACCTCTTTTGTGAATATTGTTGTGATTGGAGATTTAAATATTAACATAGCTCAGACTAGCACCGATCCCAGGATGGAAGATTATTTAAATACTATGGCTATCCATGGGCTTTTACCTGCCCATAGGTTCCCAACTCGTGGCAATAGTACGCTAGATCACGTCTTGCTTAAATCTCGCTTGCCATGTAATACTGTTGTTATTAACTCCTCGGTCACAGATCACGCTGCTGTTTTGGTATGGATGGAAAAAATAAAAATTAATAAAACAAAATCCGTAACTGTGACCAGGATAAACTACGACAATTTAGTGGATCAAATTAGAACTAATAATTTTAGCGACATTCTTCAGTTAACTGATGTAAATCTTGCCTCTGAAGCGCTGACCACATATCTTCAAACAATAATCCAAAGCAACATAATTTACAAAGTAATCTCTAGGAACTTCGTACCCAGGAAACCGTGGATTACACCAGGTCTTATACGTTGCATAAGAAATAGGGATAGAATGCATCTGAAACTGAAGAAGCAACCTGGCGATCAATCTTTACATATCATTTACTGTCGCTATAGAAACTTTTGTGGCAATATCCTAAAAAAAGTAAAACAAGCATACGAGAAAGCTGAATTGAGTAAATGCAAGAAGAATGACAAACAAACGTGGAAGCTTATTAAGGAATTTACTCATATGACATCTTCGAAAAAAGACAACTTGGAACTCCTGAGGCATAATCAGACTATTAATGATATAAATGAATATTTTGTTAATGTAGGAAAAAATATGGCAGAAAATATTTTAAAAAACGTGAACATAAGGGTAAATGACCCAAATTCTATGCATAACAGCCAAGTACCCTGCGATTCTATGGGCTTGAGGGATACCGATATATATGAAATAAGTGACATATTAAATAGCTTAAAAGCCGACAGTGCCACAGGTTATGACAATATCCCATCTAAAATCTTGAAACTGTGTAAAGATTCTCTTGTGCCAGTTATTACTCATATTTGTAATCTTTCATTGCGATCCGGAGTTTTTCCAGAGTCCTTCAAAATTGCCCTTATTCACCCAATTCATAAATCTGGAGACTTAGATCTAATCCACAACTATCGCCCTATATCTATCTTACCGGCAATATCTAAAATATTGGAAAAGGTTATCTATTTTAGACTTTCTAGTTTTCTCCGTAAAAATAGTTTCTTCTCCAACCACCAGTATGGATTTCTCAGAGGTAAGTCGACAAACGACGCTGTAAATGACTTAATAAGCCACATTGTAGACAGTCTTGACAACAAAAAAACCTGTATTGGTATATTTCTGGACTTGGCTAAAGCCTTTGACACCGTGTCTATCCCCATACTCCTCAAGAAACTTGAAAGAGCTGGTGTCAGAGGGTTGCCACTGCAACTATTATCAAGTTACCTTACAGAGAGAAAGCAGGTTGTCAAGATTGGATACACAACTAGCTCTGAGTGTACAGTCACCTATGGTTTGCCCCAGGGTAGTGTACTAGGCCCCACGTTATTTCTGGTGTACATAAACGAACTATGTAACATACCTCTATCCAACGGCCATGTGGTAACTTTCGCTGATGATACGGCTCTCGTCTTTAGTGGCAGTGACTGGATAAGCACAAAAAAATCAGCGGAAGCTGGCCTATCTAAAGTGATGGCATGGTTGAATGATAATGTTCTGAGTCTTAACTTAGATAAAACAAAGTTTCTTACATTTTCCTTATACAAATCTTCGCAGCCAAAGGACCTGACCATAACAGCGCATACGTGCATCACACGAGATAATGAAACTTGTAACTGCAAACAAATAATAAGCGCTTCCACCGTTAAGTATCTAGGTGTTCACCTAGACAATCAGCTTAACTGGAAGCATCATATTAAATTATTG
>CAJQZM010007001.1:0-10661 GCA_907164665.1 Colias nastes | reverse complement strand
GAACCGGTAGAGCGATAGAGCGCAGTCGCCTGCCGTATTTATAGTACCTACTTCGGTTACTTTGTAATGTATTCAGGTTTTAAATAATACCTACGTATCATTTGCAGTAATATACTAGTAGTAAAAAAAATGGTTATTACCGATAAATTATATTTACCTAGAGCAAAGTATGAAGGTAAAACATTTTTAATATGGTTAGCATTGAAATAAATTTAAATTAAGGGATATTTTTTTCGAATGAAGCATTTTATTTATGTAAATTTATAATTATATTAATCTTTACCTTCCTAAAGAAAGAAAAACTTTTGTATTAATATCAATTTTAAAAGCTGTCCACTAGATGGCATGGTAACTAAATTGTAAATATCATTATAAAAATGAGCTCAAAATTAATTAAATTAAAAAGTAGCTTTTTATAATTCTATGCATCTATACCAATATGCATAAAAGTTAGAAAATACATTTTATATAAGGATTACATTACAAATTAAGAATTACCTGAACTCTAGCTAAAATGTAGAGATTACACAATATTATTTTTTTTTTGTAAGGGAAAATAATCGACTTATCATGCTCTTTTATTTATTACACAAAATTTAGTAAAGTACATGATAGATAACCTTTCAATGAAATGTAATTTTTGGTTCGAGATGAACAAAGCAACGTAGATGGCGCTAGTTAAGTTAAGTGCCGGAATGGTTTAGAATTTAGATTAATAGGAACCAATATTTCTGTAAAAACTAGGAATCCATAAATAGTTAGTTTATTAGTAGTAGTATAAATTTATTCATTAATAAGTATTCGAAGATTCATACATATTATGATAAGAAAAGATTTTTTCCTTTCACAGCTCTTCATATTTAACATTATCCTTCAGTAAAGGAAAACAAGTTTGTCCAGTAGTGTAATGATATTAATTTTTATAGGTTCTATTATTCGTATTCCTTTATTAACTTTTCTTTAAACCAAAGTATAAGTACCTAATAAGAATAACGAATTTTGTAAATGTTCAATCTCACTCAAAGAAAATACCTACCTAACCTAGCTATCTCCAAATAGAAGAAATTTAAAAAATCTATTTTATCTGATACCTACCATAAATAAAAAAATATAGTCCATATTTAAAAACAAATAATATTTATATTTTATACCTTATACTATTACCTAATAAGGTAAACTGAAAAAATAATTCATTATAAGTAATGTACCTATAGAAGTATAGATACAAATAGGTGCTGAATCTAGAAATTACGAAACTTTTGAACAGAAGGTTCTACTACATTAAATTTGAAGACATAATTTACGAAATACCCTAGTTTGCAATAGGTAGGTAATAATGATATCAACGTTCATCTCCATTTATATTACTGAACGATACAGTCAAGGGAAAGGCTCGAAAAATTTCGAAATTGATAGATATTATTTGTAATCACTCTCAAAGCAAACCTATTGTCATATTCACAGGTTTCATAAAAAAAAATAAGTTGGAGAATGGAACCTACCTGTAATTTGGTAGATGATAGGGCTTATAGGTAAATTAGATGTTTTTTGTTTCATGATGCACAAATTGTCACTTTTAATAAATTTGACTTAAAAGAAATGATTACTGATATGGAAACTTGAATGATTCAAGGATATTTTCACAATTAGGTAGGTACCTCCTTCTACATACGAATTTATGATATCTACTAGTTTCCATTACCATCCAAGTTACAAACTCAATAGTGCCAATTAAAAATCTTACTGTTGATGTAAAATCGACCAATGAAACATAATTAATCGTAATCTTAATTAAATTGGTGATTGTACCCATTTAAGAATAAGATCTTTCGCAATTATAAGAAACTTTCATGCCCATTCCCTTTAATTAATTGCTAATAATACCTACCTACTAATTGCATTATATTAAAGTTAATATTTGAAACAGAAGCTTACCTACCTATTAACTTTTTACTTAAAACGAAAAATGAAAAAAAAAGCAGTTTTTCTTTATGCATAGAAAAGAGGGTTTAAACTACCAAATACATATGGGTGATTATACAAAAATGGGGTAACTCAATGTCACCAGCCAATTTATAGAAAGTCTTATTATATTTTAATCAAATAACAATCTATTTTAAAACAACAAAGCGTCTTTTATTTGGTCACTCACTTTCACTTCTTTATTTAAAATACAAATTGATAAAAAAACAAAATTAATACTTAAATAATCAGTAGGTACTTTGGCATGTCACAACTCCGAAAACCAACAATCAAGTGACTATCTTATAAACATTATCATTGATTTGAGAAAACTTACTAATTCAGGACAATCTTTGATATACATAGTATTATATAGTATAACTTTCATAACGAAATGTTTAACATTTTATTTAAAAAATAAAAATAAACTTTGTCATCGTTTTTATTGGTCAGTCCGTTGTGTGTTTTTTAAATTTGAAATTCTCGCTAAATATCACCAAGTCGAGGTCAAATCCCTGTCTAAATATTAATGTTGGTAATGAAGTTACTTGTGCATCCCATATTTTGACGGCCGTCTTATCTGTACCAGCGCTAGGGTTGTGTTTGTCCTCTAAATTCGTGCTGCGCCAGCCAACATTTCAGTCCTATGGTGAGTCGTTATTTTATTGTTAATCTGATTTTTATTTTCATTCATACATGGTTAACTATGATTTGTAAAAATATAGTTTGTTGATATTAGAAATAAGGCAAAAAAACATAATTTGTGATTATAATCTCATATTAAGTCCCTTTTTATCAATCCGCTGGCATCAGTCCTATGTCAGATATTGCGCCAGTGGACTGACGCGGCCCCATAGTACTGATGATTCTATCGTTTTTGAGAACTTTTATCTTGATTGCTATTGGTATAAGCATTTCTATTTGATATTTCAGTTTAGAACATCATACGCCACGCTAAAAGAAACTGAATTTGACTAGGGAAGAAACATTTAAAAAAGAGTAGCAAAGAAAAGAGCTATTGAAACAAACCACTAATAATTTTATTTAAAAGATCTTATTTTATTTTTAGTATTGATTTTGATGCTTTCAGGGCATAGCTTGTTATATTTATTAGATAAATACGTATACGTATAATATTGTGAAGTAAAATTACCTCAAAATAACATAAAAGTTAATTAATTTAATAACATTATAAAAATGTCAAAAGGCTCTTATGAAAACTCAGATGAGACTTTCATTCAAGCCTTTGGTTTTTAATTTTATGAAAATTAGTACTTTTAACATACATAATGTTAGATTTTTAGGGCTCCGAACCTCAAAAGGAAAAAACAGAACCCTTATAGGATCACTTTGTTGTCCGTTTGTCTGTTAAGACGTTTTTTTGAAGCGCATGGAGGTATCAATTTGAAATTTATATTGAATACTCAAGATTAAGAACCCTTGGGGCTGTAAAAAAATCAAACTTATAACGCAACGCAATTAAAAGATACCTACATCCGTTAATACTGCAAATTTCCGCAAAATTAAATATTCGCAAGGGAATAAAAAATACACAGGATGCTTGCCGTGTATACAGTCTTAAAATATGGTAAAAAGCAACGTCTTATAACACAGATAAAGGAAAAATTGCTAAAAGTGTAAATTTTAAGTTACAAACATAATAAAAAATAGGTTTGTTAGGAGTCCAACTCGCACTTGGCCGTTTTTTTTGTTTCTATTGTTTGTGAATTACTTGAAATATTAAGTAAAACTAAGTCAAAGTAGTAAGTTAAGTAAGAGAGTAAGAATATTCACGTTGCGTTAAATGTCAGAAGGCTGTTTTGAAAATTGAGACATTGTTTTCCCAGTATCACAATATATTATTAATTATCATTTTTTAATGAAACTAAGTGATTTTAATACTTAAAAGACATGTGCCATTATTAAAACTGAGAGATTTGTAGTAATTTTCATTGAATTTCTTTAAGAATATTACAAAATTGTGTTTTTTATCAGTACTATGTTAGCCTTGTCAGTCCCCTGGAGGCCAAATCCAGAAAATTTAAAATATCTCACAATCTACTTAAAAAAGTGGCTGGCCCGATTTGGAACAATATATTCATTAGATTAGCTATCATATACACCCTAATTTGTAATAATCTGATATAAAAAATATAGTAAACAAAATATCCTTAAAAGTTACCCCATTTTTGTATAATCACCCATATCTATATTTAGTTGCAAAAAGGATTACCTACGGATCTGCTGTCGGTACCTAGTACCTACCTACCTATCTTACTTTATAATTTATATGATGATCATCATTATAAATTCTACCTACTTAAAATTGAGTAAAATAAATAAAATATTTCTGTAGGTAAACTCAGAATAACTGGGACACCACACATAACACAGAAATAAAATAAGCCAAGACACGACGAAATATTTATTTTTTTCCCTTTCATACATTCTTTTTCTAAATTCGTCAAAAACTGTCGAGAGCACATTCATTTTAATTATACATCGTTACTTAATAAAACTTCACACTTGAGGCGTGATGTTTAAATAACTAAATTAATTAATTTATCTGTACAATGTTTATTTCGAGACCTTTATTAGTTACAATAAGAAGAAATATGTTACTATCAGAAATTTCTACTGAAGTTACAGTTTGAAATATATAATGAGAGCCTGAAAAGCAATTTTTTGCTAAGTACTTAGGTAATTTTTGTGAACTTCCATAAAAGGAATAAGTACTTTGCCAACGTTCTATAAGATTATTTTTTAATTTTTGTAAACACGTACGTGGATAAAGTTAAATATGTGTATAATATGTAGTAATTATTTCCAATAGTTTATAGACAGGTATTCATAAATTGCTTTTCAGGAACGAGACCTCTGTTAATATTAATTTTAATATGAAGATAAAACCACACCTTTGTCTGTATTTGAATTTGCTTCAATCATTTTACACAAATTATTTCGATTATCAGAAGAAATTTTTCACAATTAATAGTTATAACTAGCTGTTCTCTGGTTTATAGTGCATAATATTTGAGTTTCACACAAAATAATAATGTACGAATCTCATTTTATGGTAAAAGTGAGAATGATTCTTAATAGAATGGTGTGGTCTTATCGTATTATTAGCTGCAGGTCGACACATAAATAAGCAGAGATGCGTTGCGCTTATGTAGAAATTCGGTTACCTAGACGAGGTCGCCATTTTGTACAAAACACCTAATCATCTAAATTATTACAGAACAATAAAGATTTAGCGATCTACTAGGTTTACGATAGAACATTTATTACACAGATATACGATAAAATAGGAAAGATGTACGAATAAGTAGCTAAATAGTAACATGACAATTTAAGACTGGTATGACTTTATTCATATCACTATCAATGAATATTTTATATCGATACTTACATTAGAATATTTTCAAATAACTGTACAAAGTACACCTACGTTTTCACGATTTTATTCGATGTACGAGAAGACGAAACTTATTTATGACAATAGTATTAAAAAGACTGCAGATAAATTTGTATATAAATAAATAATAAAATATTTAACTAAAACAAAAAAAATATAAAAGCAATAGATCGGCTTAAGCGAACAGTACAATGAGTCAATAGAGGACAATAGTAATGCACTTGCCCATATTACCTAATTAAATTGATTACAACATCAACTTCAATATTTTCAAATAACAGTAACTTAATGTATATATCTACTGGAACTGAGTTAAAGCTTTTTCAGAAATCCATAATTTAAATAACAAAATGAGATAAGAAATTAAACAGTAATAAATATTTGATCATAATTAGGTATATGCTTTCATAATAGCTTAATTTATGAGAGAATAATAACCATCCTTTAAAAATTTTAAGTATTATGATGCACTCATTTCCCTAAATGGCTGCTCTCTTATATTCAACTCTACGTCCAAAGAACACGTCGCAAAAATATTAACAACTGCCACCAAAGAAACCCGAGTAATTCAACAATTTGGTAACGAAAATAAATGTAACTGATAAGGTCTTAAACACTTTCCAAACAGCGTTAAGAATACAACAATAAAGCAGTCTCACAAAAATATTGTACAAATTTATTTTAATAGATAAACTATCTAGAAATCATAATTCATCAGCTGAAAATATTATTTGCATTATAGATACTTAAATAAACTTTCAAATACATCTGTATTACACTAGATTCTATCAATATCAGGAATCGTAACTACGCATACACTTAGTCTGCTAAAAATTACAAGAACATTTCGTAATTAATACTATACACAAATCGACAACACAATGATTATCTTACTATGAGATTCTCTGGGACTTGCGGCGCACCGGCACCGGTCCGGCGAAGCGTCCGTTTTACGTAAACCACGGTACAGCTCAATCGCAATATCTATTCGGGTAACAAGCGCTGGACGTCAATCCTCTTAAGTACCTACGACCATCAAACACAACACACTCGAGTCAATCAGAACTTGGCCTTCCTCGGATTTAGCTGGCTATACCGTGATGAAGGGGGTAAGTCCCAGAGAAGGGCGCGGGTCACTGATGGTGTTTGGCGGGCGCCGCGTGGTGCAGCGCCACGTGGTGCGG
Source organism: Colias nastes (assembly GCA_907164665.1). Taxonomy (NCBI): domain Eukaryota; kingdom Metazoa; phylum Arthropoda; class Insecta; order Lepidoptera; family Pieridae; genus Colias; species Colias nastes. The sequence goes on along the minus strand of CAJQZM010007001.1, from coordinate 4,097 downwards.
CGCGTGGTGGTGGCCGGCGTGGTGGTTGTGGTTGTTGGCGTTCGAATTGTTGTTATTGTTTTGGGCCGCCTGTGCCGCCTGCCTCTGCGAATTCTTCTTATTTTTCATTCGTCTGTTCTGGAACCATATTTTCACCTGCCTCTCGGTAAGATTCAAATTTCGTGCCAGTTCCCACCTCTTCTGCTTCGAGACGTAAGCGTTGAACAGGAACTCTTTCTCTAGTTCCAAAGTTTGGAACTTTGAGTATGGTTTGCGCTTTTTCCGGACGGTCACTTGACCTGTCCAGTCCAAAGGATTTGATGAGCCACAGCCTACTCCAACACCGACTGACATCGACAGCGATCCTGCACAGAGAAAATTGAATTAAATATTTTGTTTTTCATTAAAATGTTCTTTTTAGTTAAATATCAAATCGTGTGCCTAATAAATATGAAGACGATCACCACTAATATTTCATTTCAATGAGCCATTTCTATGCAATGGTGACAAATAAAATTGAATGCACATTAGATTTTCATATAGCGTGATTGATTACCACAAGCGGTCCCTTTGATGAGATCACTAACTATAACTTTGTATGCGACCGCCAACCTCCTCGATATTCGATGCAGGCAAACTGCACCATTTCCTATTATTCAAACGGTACTATATGTGAGCGTTGTGAAATAGATGCCTCATTGTCTAACAAATGAATGCTTATGCTCTGTCGTAAGAACCTTCACAAGAAACGTCCAATTATTTATTTAACTCCGACGTCTTAGTGGGTTTCAATCATATTTGACACACTTAAAACACGTTAAACAATTAATTTAATAAAGGAAACTAATAAAATATGTTACTTGTTACTTTACGTGTTAGGTAACGCTTAGAAACAATACATTATCGTTTATAAGTTATGTTGCTATAATTTATCATTGTAAATGTTATTTTGTGATTGTCTAATAATCCATTTAATGTAATTTACATGTTTCGCATTTTATGCATTGGCGTAATTTGACGAAAGAATTAGATAAGAACTATTATTTTTGCGTCATAAATTTGCCTACGTTACTCAGTTCGTATTTTATTTTATACGAAAACTGCTCCAAAAGGACTTTGAAGAAGACTACCTGCTCGGCACGTACTTATTAAGTTATTTCATTATTAACCTTTAGATGTATGCACTTAAAGTATATTATGGCATGACCAGACTTCCATTCATTGACATTTTTGTATTTAAAGTTCGTTGATTTATTATAACTAATAATGTCATGTATAGTATAAAAGTGAGGAATTCAATTTAGATGTGCTTTAAAGCTACTTGTAGATTTAATTTTCTGGATTGACATTTTTCATAATTTATGGAAAACGAAATGTCATAAAATACAAGCAAGTAAAATAATTCGATCTGAAACGCGGTCATATGAATTTAGCAAAAGTAGGACAAGGCATAATTTAGCAAACGCTGGTACATCCAGTTGTGGTGTTTCCACGAACAATACAATTGTTTAAAGAGAACATAATGACAAGTTGAGTTGTCAATTAAGAGGGGATAGGTAGCGATCATCGGTAATAAAAGTGCGGGTTCCGTTCGCCCATAAAAGTTACCTACCCGACCGCGGGCTCAGCGATCTTGTGAGAACTTGTCAAACGTCAAACTTTTCCCTTAATACAAAGTCGAAAATCATTCACAGTGCCTTCAACTGTTATGACATTCTGAAATTTTAGGTTAAGTGTCAAGAATTCGCGATTTTAAACAAGATGAATTTATTTTTATATCTGAATTAAAGCGTCGATTTATCTGTGTATTGTTCGACCTTCAATGATAAGTTGTTATTACGAACGAGGAACTAATTTGTTAAAACATTGTTATGAATTTGATATTCATGCCCAATTTGATGTTTTTAAAACCGTTAAATTAGATAAATGCTGATAAATTGCTATTCTATAAATAGCAAAGGACGGCAAACGTCAATTGCTTTTAATTGATTTAAAGCTGGCTGTATGAATGATTTTTATAACAATTAGGTACAATAATATGACAGTTAAACTAAAATGAAACTACACTAATGAGAGTCATTCTTCACTTTGTACAAAGTCATAAATGTTCAAATCAAAGTCAATGTCAACCTCAGGTGGGCCGTAAACATACAATCATAAAGTGACGTGAACACCTCGTATAACTTTTTCAACAATTGGGCCATTATATGCACGTTTTACACAAAATTATGTCAAGTTACACGTCTGCTGTAATAGTGGCGCGATAAACTCATCTTTATGGTCAGTCAGCAATCGAAAGCAAAGCAAACTCTCTAGCGTGTACAAACGTTTTATTACTATAATTGACCGTTGTTTTCTCATTACTACTACATTTTTCGGAGACAAAACCGGTGTTGTGGCATGCCAAATTAGTAACGGTTTATGATATCATAAAATTGATTGACAAGAAGGGAATAAATCTCGAACGTTTTGAATAGAATGCATCTGTCCCGTCCATTCTAAGATATGGTTTTATAGCCTCATCAGCTTCTAATCTATTTATTGAAGCACAATGTTTGGTTTATTGCTAAACACCATTTATTGTCTTACGCTCAGGTATCGTGTTCATTTATTAGTTATACTTACCTACCTACTTTTTTATTGGCGTCTTATTTTACGTAAACTTTAATTTATTGTCGGTAGTATAGCGCCGTTTTACATTGCCTATAAAACGGTGCTTACGGTTCGTTTTTAAACATTTGTAGCACGTGTTTCGTTCATTCATCAAATTTATGGTGCTGTGTGGGAAAATGTTTTGATTGGTTGATTCTTTTGGTATTTAAACTATTTTATCATTATTGGTATGCGACCTACTATATTATATGAATCATGTTGAATTTTCTTTATTTTTTTGCAAATGAATTTTTGAGTCTTAATAATTGCTCATACAGTCATGTAAGAGCAATTATTAAGGCTCAAAAATGTTTATGCGCTATTTTAAGCATATTGATAATAAGGGTCACAATCATTTACAATCTACTCAGAGCAACGATCACTGCGCTATACGCCATTTTACATTATGAGTGCAGCAAATGCAACGATAGCTGTGTCGCACTCTTGCAACGCAGTGATAATACACTCCCACAAGCACGATTGCCACGCGCCTGTGAGCGTGAGGCACGCAAACATCTTTAGAGCGTTGTTGCTGTGTGCGTGTGTACATCGCCCTCTAGTGGCAAAAGGAGTACAACTTTACGTGTAGAGGGGTCAAGGTTGACAAATCCACCAAAAATGATTATTTCAAAAGAAAAAAACATCTTCACTCCATCATCAAAAAACAATCAAATATTTTTTTTTATATATAAAAATTAAACAGCTCTGCACAACAATTAAGCAGTATGTATTAAAAATAGATGTCGAACTTAACACTCGTATCTATTCGTATACAGGTATTTGTTTACAAATTAAAGAATGTTTTGGCTGCACATGTTCAGGGCGATAAGTTACTTAAAAGATTACAAACATGACGTGAGGCGACCTAACGTCAGAAAACGTGAGTGTAAATTCGACATCAGACGAAATAAAACGATTATGAAATAGACTAAATGTAATTACTAACCTGGTAATGCACTAGGAGGCGGATAAGGTGCACTCGATACTGTGTCAGGTGCATAGTTACGTAGGCCATAAGCATCATGTGAGAACCCGGATGCTTCTGAAACGGCAGCTCGTCGCTCTTCTCCCCCAACGTAGGACAGAGGCTGGTCTCCTCGCGGAGCGCCATATGGATAGTTCCAACAAGGTTGTGAGAAGCCCTGATGACAACCATCGGCATAAGGCTTGTACTCTCCACCGCTCGCCGGCCAAAATGGCAAAGCAGATTTGCGCTCTCTTTCAACCGGGAGGTTATAATACGTAGGACCAGCTGGATACTGATGCTCGAAGGAGGCAGCTGCATCAGGCGGGTAACCCCACGACTGCTGAGCGTGTCGTATGACGCCCGGTTCGGGTTCATATCTTTTGGCTGGTATATGCAGAGGCTGTGGTGGGTTCGAACCCACGGAGGCCGGGGACGCACTGGAGGCAGAGGGCGGAGCCGCAGCTGGGGCCGCTGGAGGCGAGCCACCTGGTGGTGACGG
>CAJQZM010007000.1:0-14750 GCA_907164665.1 Colias nastes | reverse complement strand
AAATTATTGTGTTTGTACAATAATTATTGTACGGTTCCGAACGCTGTACCCAAGTTCCAAGCATTCATCTTACATTTTCTTTTATACTATATAGTTACAATGTAGTGATTAAGCAGTCAATAAATATTACTCCTTGGCATTTTAATTAATGATAAAATATTTTACGAAATTGACGAATTGTAATTGAATATGTAATAAAAAATTATTCCTGTTAGTATTGAAATAAACTGTATGAAATGTAATTTGTATCATTTATTTGTAATTCTTTAATAAATTACGCCTTGTTCCAGACACGCCTGCCACTACTGCGATAAGAGATTCGCAACCAAATGGTGTATGGTCGACCACATCGACTGGGACCATTTGAAACAGATCAAATATAGGTGCAAAGTTTGTTATAAGGTAAATTATAAATAATTTACTATAAACATAAGTTATTGTTGATCCAAAATACGCAAAAAAAAATCAGAAATCCTGTTGTTATATTTTATTTTGTTATCATTAAAATGCTTGGTTATAAAAAGTAAAACTTTGCTATTTCAGCCATTCAAAACAGCGAAAATAATGGTTGCTCACATGAACAATATACACGAAGGAAAAAACAAAAAGGAGCCGGATGGAGAGCATTTATGTGAGATCTGTGGTAAATCTTATAAGGTAAGTGTGTCCCTTAGAGCAGCCGTACACGGGCGGCTCGAGCAGTTAAGGGGAGGCTCCCTAAATTTTATGTGAATTTGCATTAATATTCTGAAACAGTCACACATACAATCAAAATGGAACTTTAGTATATGATTTATTGGGTCTTTTTCTTTCCATGTACAAGACAGTTACGTAATTGTAACATTTTCGCTCGATTCATTTTTTATTCAAAAATTATGCCTCTTTTAAGGATTTAATTCAAACTTTGTACACTTTTCAAGGATCAGTCACAATACAGTACAATAAGTTTTTTTTGAAGTGAAATTTCTTTAGGCGTGTTGAGAGTAAAATTTCAAGGTCATCGAGTAAGGCAACGATTTGGATATCTCTTAATCTTGTCAATGAAGTTTCACTTCAGACACGTGTGCTCAGTACACCCGCTCTCTTTTTATTCCTAACAATTTTTTTTCTAATCCACAGACAGAAAAACGTCTAAAAGGCCACGTATGGGCGATGCACACAAAACGTTCGAACACAAAGAGCTTCAAATGCTCGTTATGTCCAGCTACATTCACATGGCAGACGTCTATATATAAACATATGCGTATGATGCATGATAATAAACGGAAGGTATGTATTTTATGGAAAAATGACTCTTATAGTTTACAGCAATAAGGTGCTTTATCCCGTTACTAGATATCTATTATTCGTATTGTGTGGAAGAATAGTTCTTATGGCTTGTAATAATAAAGTGCTGTATCCCGTAACCGCGGGTATCCTTCAAAAATAGGTAATGTCGGAAGTTGTGTAAGGAAGAATGAGCCTTATGTCTTGTAATAATAAGATATTTATCCCGTAGCAACATGTATATTTTTAAAAATTGGTAATTTTAGGGAGAATAAGACGTATTTCATAGCAATAAGGTGCTTTATCCCTTAACAGTATGTATCCTTCAAAAACAGGTTAAGTTGGAAGGTATGTGTTGTAAGGGAAAATAACTCTTATATGTTACTACAATAAGGTGCTTTATCACGTAACAACAACCTCAACACACACAAAAATATCAAAAATCGAATTTCCTAAAATAAATAAAATACAGATAATGTTTCTTGTCAACAGCAACCCCGGGCGTTACCATCGAAGAAAGAAGAGCCATATGTGGAAATAGAATTAACGAACCCATACTTTCAGCAGAATATAATAAACCCAAGTTTACAGCCGATAAATATTGTACAGAATATCGGTTAAATGGGTTTGAAATTTGAATCGGTAATAATACCGGTTGATGACTGATGCCATATTATAAATAAATGAATTTTATATTGCTTGTTGTTTTATTTATCCAATTAAGTATAAAATAATTACGGTGTTTTAGTATTAACTGGGAAATGTATGTGGTTGTTTATGTGTTTAGTTTTTATGTCAAAATTGCTGAAGCGTATTTGATGTATTTTTGCATAAAGACGGCACAACGCAGGGAGAAAAATATGACAACATTAACATTGGATAACGTAAAATAACAATTTAAGATAATAGTAAATAATGCATAGGAATTTAGAAAATATTTTATTTCAATTTTACTCAACATTTATGGTGTTTATGGAAGTATGTGAAATTATTCGCATTGAAAATAAATTTAATAATCTCTACAACATGCATGTTAATTAAAAACTATTTGCTACGCTTTGTTCACAGTAGGACGCCATTTTTATTTCCGCCATAGAAGTAAAATGTATTGGCATAACGTGTGTACCTATGCAAATTTTGATTATCTGTAAGTATGTGCATATATTAAATTTGAATTTAAATATTACTTCTAAATTTTTTCCTTCTTTTGAAATGAATCTACTTCATTTTACTTTTTTACAGCTTTCGTTACAGTCTTGTATTTATTATCCAAAAAATCGGAACATAGAAAAAGATTTACCAGTTACGGGTATGTGAAACGACCAAACGAACAACCAAACATGGATGTATGGTTTGTTGACTCTTCTAGAATCGGTGCTAAGGACTTTAATCCTAAAAATTATTATATTGATTAATTTTCTAACGTTTTTCTTGTTTTATTTTACCATTTCTATAGTAATAATAACAATTACTAGGTACTTTGCAAGAGTAATAGTAACTTTTCACTGCATTAACAAGATTTTCTCAAAAAGTTATTCATTATAATGGGTGGGTTCAAAATATTTTTGCTCGATTCCAAAATCCAAAGGACTAGAATTCAATTTAACTTTATTGATAACATTTTTGACAGTGGCATTTAATAGGATAGGACCTATGACATTTTAACATTAATTGTCATCTTAGAAATTAGCTTGTTGATAGTAATTTCGAAGTAAATAAATAACAATTACTCGCAAACATGGTCGAACCAGAGCATGAAGATGCAATTAATTGCGAACAAGAAGAGATCCAAGAAGCCAGCTCACTGGAAGCTAGCGATGCAAGCTATACATGTCCCAACTGCAGCAAGCAATTTTCCAGCTTAGAAAACTTTAAAAGACACACAGAAAATCGTATTTGTGACATGAAATATACGTGTAGATTTTGCTATTCTGCCTTCGGCCGTTCAGACCACCTGCGACGTCACATAAATTGCGTACACAAGGTTGAAATGATTTCACATTGTCCCTTGTGTAACCAAAGCTGCGGCGACAACAGAGAAGTCGGCAAACATATAATAAAAGTTCACAGGAAGACTGTGAAGTTCCCGTGTCGCGTGTGCGGTTTCGAATGTCGTTTGTACTCGGAATTAAAGCAGCATGAAAACAGTCATTTAAATATAGTACAGAATCAATGTATGCATTGTAATTCTCAGTTTAAGCGGCGAGATCACATGTTGCGACACATTCAGTCTCAACACCTGAATGTGATGTTCAAATGTACGGAATGCGTTAATAACTTCAAAAGAAAAGATCATTTGACAAGGCATATGAGAGAAAAACATAATGTGGTAATATATTAGTGAAAATAAGTTAGAATTAAGATTTAGATTATAATTCATTCATAGTGGGTTTAAGAATGTCCATTCTAGTCCAACAATTTTAAAAATCCAGAGTTAATGTGCTTATAAGTAAATTTTTATTTAATTTGTTATATTTTTTTTTTATATTATTAGTTGAAAGCTAATTTCTGTGGATGGATAGAAATTATCAGCTAAAAGTGTCTACATTCAAACTAAAAACATTTATTTATTCAATTAGACTTCTAGAAGCACTTTTGAATTGTCATAACAGTTTTATCATTTATCACCGATTCAGAAAGCAGTATCCATGGAGAAGAACCGGCAAGAAACTCCATAGTTGCTCTTGAAATGACATATCTGAATAAATTTCTGCAAATGGTTAAATTCCGTCAGCTACTCAAATAATAGCTTTGCTTCTGTATCTGTATACAAATAAAATAGGCATTCTAGTTTACCGTGTAAAATTTATTTAAACACATACACATAATAATATTATAGTTTTTAAATACTTCTGGTTTTTTTACATTGTTTTTAACCGCGTTGCTCCGCTCCTCTTGGCCTTAGTGTGATGATGTATAGCCTATAGCCTTCGTCGATAAATGGGCTATCTAACACCGAAAGAATTTTTCAAATCGGACCAGTAGGTCCTGAGATTAGCGCGTTCAAACAAACAAACTCTTCAGCTTTATAATATTAGTATAGATTTCATAAATTATCTGTGGTATTTTATATTATTTTTATTTCTGTGTGAATGAAGAGTGGTACCTCCTGAAGCATTTTTTGTTTACTAGTAATGTTCTGATCATAAAATAGTTTAAGACTTTTTGTAAGAGATTTCAAATTTGAAAATGTCTGCACATTATTATGATAATAAGAAAAATAAAGCATTTGATTGAGGTCTGTTATATTTGTATTAAAATCCCTACTCCTAACAAATGCAAAAATAACTGTCTCTTCATCACGTCTCAACCAGTGAACCATTCTGGATGAAATTTAATAAATTAGATAGCATGAGATCTGAAAAAGGACATAGGATAAGTTTTATCCCATAAATCCTATACAAATAGGAACTATGCAGACTTTTCTTTGAATATGCGGACGGTAAGCTAGTAATATGTATTGATGATTTAATTATATCTGAAAGAAACAAAAACATCTGTTTAAAGTTATTGACATAAATATTTTTTATTTCTTTCTACTTTCAAAGTGAATGCTTCACATAATAAAAGCAGTACAATTATGTATTCTATTCATGAAAGCATTTTCTTTTAATTTAATTATTATTGTTGTCGATGATATTATTGGTAAAGGGTCTAGATAGATTATTATTAGCGCCCTGGGAATGGCACGGCGAAATGTTGCTAACTAGCCACATTTTACTTTAGTTGTCTCTTTTGCTTACAGCAGTTGAATCATGCTATCTCACTTTGACGTCTAATCATGTGTGCGTTAATATGCCGTTAATAGGGATCGAATGTTGTGTTGTTAACCTATCTACTGTCTATTAAATTCTAATTGAGAGGTAGTATGAAATGAAAAACACAGAAATTTTTATAATTTTATTTATAAACCAACAACCTATACATAAGGTGTAGAAATAAAAAATAAAACTAAGGTTATATAGCATACAAAATTCTACTAACATCAAAAGAGATAATAAAAAAAATCTACTATCTACTATAATTTTCCTGTTGAAAAAGTAAGATGATTAAAACTGATATTTCATTTTTAAAAGTTTCTTCTAACATTAATTCTATGAAAAAATGTTACAATTTTAATGATATTACTAATTCTTTATTCATAAGATATTTTTTCAACAGCTAAAAATGTTAGTTTTACATAGTAGATATAGCGCCGCCGCCCGGTTAACTTCTTGGCCAAAAAGTAGCGTGGTGGGGGAAGTTTGCGCATCAAGTTTTAGTACATTTTTATATGCGCAAGCTTCCCCCACCATGCTAACGCTTTTTTGGACAAGAAGTTTGCCGGGCGCTATAACTTTAGGCTAAGTTAAGTCTAACTTAATGCTACTGATAAATAAGTTCACTTGCTTTGAAAAGTATATACTGATATTATTTAGAGACTAATGACAAATCTTCTCTGTAGAACCTGCTTTTATAATTATTATGGGAGACAAACATATTAAATATTAATCAAAACCTAATTTCTGTGTTTCTATCGGGCAATAAATCTAATACAAATATATTCTAAACTAGCTGCGCTCCGCGGTTTCACCCGCGTGGCTCCGCTCCTATTGATTGTAGCATGATGATATATAGTTTATAGCCTTCTTCAATGAATGGGCTATCTAACACCGAAAGAATTTTTCAAATCGGACCAGTAGTTCCTGAGATTAGCCCGTTCAAACAAACAAACTCTTCAGCTTTATAATATTAGTATAGATGATATTAATATATTAAGATACATATTAAGTACGTTGACAACCTCTGTAAGCTAGCTTTGTCTATAATAACTACTTATCTAATAATCTCTTATTATAAAAACATTTTTATTCATAAATATTATGTTACAAATTTTATTTGTTATTGCTATAGCTAACTGATAATGTATATCTATAAAATTTAAAACATAAATATGCTTGAATCCAAGATTTTTGTTAACATTAAAAAGTAAAGTTTAATACAATATTTATGAATCTAAATGTAAATATTTGCTTAAGAAATGTTAAAAATTAAAATAATTTATAAAGTATACAAGAAAATTAATACACAAATGTTGACACACAATTTTAAGTATGGTTAATACAGAATAAACATTATTTTCTCTTATAAGAAAAAAGAAACAATAAGTTGTATTGACAGCACTTTAAATAATAATATCTGATAAGATTGGAAAAGAAAAAAGCAGTTTTGTCTAATATTAGAATATAAAATCATGTTATGATAAAATGATATTACGGGGTTAATTTTTTTTACCGTGGGTCATCTGGGACTTAAAAAGAAGGTTTTACATTAACTAAGCTATTATAAAAATCATAATTTTTTATGAATTCTATTCAAATGGCTCATCAATGACTGTTTCGCCCTAAACTTCAATGAACAGAAGTCACATTCGAACGTAACATGTTTGTATGTATGTTTACTATTATAATGCTTGTTCAACCTATCCTTGCTTGTAAATTTCTTTTGGCATTTCACACACGAATTCTCCGCCAATATTTGCTTCAATTTCAAATGACGACGTAAACAATATCGCGACTTGAATGTTATAGAACAAGACTCGCATTTCGACTTACTTTTAACTTGATGATGGGTCTGACAATGAATATCCAAATTGCTTTTCTTTTTGAATATTATTTGGCAATCGTTGCATTCGTAAGTCGCTTGACTCTGTTGCAGCTGATGATTCGACGTCATGTGACGGAAGAAGTGGCTGTTCTGCGTGAATTTAACGCAACAATATGGACAGGTGTAGATAAAGTTTGGATCCAGGTTTTGCTGTAAAATCTCCTCTGGAGTCCTTCGCAGCGCTGGTCGCGTGATGCGGATTCTTGGCCCTGTTCTCCCTGGCTTCTTATTCATATCTATGTTGTTCATTATTCGTGGAATGCAAAAATGGAGTTTTATTGCATTATTATTTGCATCTACAAATATACTTTTACACACGTAAGCAGTTAATTAAAACTCCTAACTTTATTTTGAGTTATGAGAATGGAATTCGCACACTAAACTCTTAACAAAACTTCTAAGAATTATTGTACAATTAAAAGTGATACAATGATGAATTTAACAAAAATAAATGTAAATAATTGTACAAATTAAACAGAAATGTAACGTCAAAATGAAAATACTTGTCGAAAGCGATATCTGTTCGGAAATTGATTTACTTTCACTTCACTTTTTTATAGCTTTCACATGTTTTTGAAGTTAAATATAAAATAAATATTTAATGTTAATATTTCTTTATTAATTTATAAAGATTAACGATTTTATTTTTAAAGATCAACCTTATCCAACAATGTTTGATACAAAACAAAAGCTTCATTAGGCATTAACACATAAAATTTCTGAACGAAGATGCCAATTTGCCGTTATATTTTTTAATAATTTTTCCGTCCTTGAAGCTTCATGGAATTTAGGTCAAACAAAAGTTTGAGCATCAGCTGTGCTATAACAATTACAATTATGTATTTATGACTTTTTAATCACCACATTTGCATTATGCTCTACTTATTAAACAATATTATAACGGTTATAACTAATACCTACCTATCGCATACTAAATATTTTGGATTAATAATTGTAGACCGTACCTGTGCTTTAATGAGCTTTTACATTCATTATGGTGCTAGTAAATTAACTGAATTCAATACATCACAATTAAAATAAAGATATTCATTCCATAATGCATCAGAAAAAATTGTTTCTAGTCAATTAATCTTCTGGTTTCGTAACCAAGTGGCAATCAAAAAGCCGTATCATAAAATTTTGAAAACCTTTAATCAAAAAAATATCTGCAATTGGCTTGTAACTAACATCATAATAAACAAAGCTTACATAATAACCATTGTCCATCTGTAATCTTTTATAATCTGATCTTGAAAAGTCACGTTTTAAACCATTTATCATCACGTACTAAAACAAAGGGTATAAGGTGTAAAATAAATTGATTTGGCAACAATACAAATATTTCGGAATGATTCTAAATGATAATATAAATACGCCTTTCTTTATATATTGTTTTATTAATCGAAGAGACAAAGGTTTAGTTATATGCAATTAGTTGGACTGTATTTTCATTAATTTAATTTTAATTCCTTATTTATAATTACCTGGTGACAAATATAGGGCCGCAACGGCCTTCTTAAAAAATAGAGGGTTCAATTATTAAATATAAGTATTAGGGAATTATAAGCGTCATGGCAACATTATGCACAACTGTTATTTTTGCCGCCATAATTGGGATAACGTTTGCATTTGAAAAATCCTTAGTTGTAACGACTACAGAGGGAAAAGTGGAGGGAAATTTATCTCCTACCGGTTTGTATTATGAATTTTTGGGAATCAGGTATGGAGTTCCTGTCAAATTTAGGGTAAGTTAAAATTAATTTTTACTTTTCATCATTTCATTACTTGGTATTGTGTTGAAAATGTATAGGAAGATTTGATTTTAAATAGAAGATACAAATACAATAGAGCATTGCATTTGTATCTTCTGTTAAAATATTATCAGAATCGCGTGACTTTCAGGCTAATCTAGATTTTTAAGGACCGTATTCATTTTATAATTTAAAATTAGGCATTCCCATGCACTAGGCATTTCTTCTACTTTTATCAGAATATATTATCCAATCCCACAAAAACATAAAACTCTTATTTTGCTATTTCATTGTATTTATTTATAGACTTCAACACTTTAAATAAATCAATATTGTTAAATACATCTACCAAACTGGCGCATTACGTCGTAAAATAAATAAAAAAATTACTCTTTTAACAGGCACCAGCTCCACCCCCATCATACTCTGGTATCTACAAAGCTGACCACCAAGCAGTGCTTTGCCCACAGTTCACTACATACGACCCTCTAGCCGCGCCTAGCGACAACGAAGACTGCCTTGTCTTGAACATTTTCACTCCAGCCTTCATAAACTCCACCTGTCCTGTTATGGTCTTCCTCCATGGTGGAGATTTCGGCGTCGGTTCTTGTTCCTCTATCTTCTACGGCCCACAGTTCCTTATCAGTCACGGAGTCATTGTAGTTACGATCAATTACAGGCTAAATGTGTACGGCTTCCTAAATCTTGGTACTAAAGATGCTCCAGGAAACGCTGGGCTTAAAGATATTAGAGCGGCATTGAGGTGGATTCAGAACAATATACGCAATTTCCAAGGAGACCCGGATAATGTTACCGTGTTCGGACAAGGCAGTGGTGGTGTAGCAGCTATATACTTAACAATGTCTGATAGCACAAAGGGTTTGTTCCACAGGATTATCTCTGAAAGCGGTACGCCGTTTTCACCGCGTTCATTCGATCATTTCCCATTAACAACCGCAAGTAATATTGCTAAATGTTTGAGCCTCAAAACCAAAGACCCTAAGGCTTTGTTCAAACTGTATTCAGACACTCCGATCGCTAAAGTAGAAGAAGCTATACAGACACAATTGAATGCTAAATCAGTATTCTTGCCATCAGTCGAAAAAGTGTTCAAAGACGAGGAACCGTTTTTAACAGACACACCGTATAATATTCTGACGAATAAACCTAGTTGCTTCCATCCTGTCCCAACGGTTATAGGAATAAATACTGTAGAGGGTCTATCAAGCATTCTGGACTATGAAACAGTGACCAATCAAATGAACAGAATAGAAAATGAAGATTTCTCAACACTAGATCAGAGGAACTTTGTTGTACCACCTGAAGAAAAGGAAGATTTTAGACAATTGCTCAAAGATACGTTCTTTACAGACATATCGTCAGATGAATCTTTGGTTGGTGGCATTATTAACATGAACACAGATTTTTGTTACGTCGGACCTTTAGCGTTATTTGCTGAACTATACGGCAATAATACAGACTTGTATCAGTACATTTTTAGCTACGTCGGTAACAGGAACTTAGGAAGGTTATTGACGAACAGTAGCTTGCCAGCAACATCTCATACTGATGAATTATTTTATGTGTTTGAATTGGAGAGGCTACCTTTGGTTATGGATGAAAATGATGCAAGGATTGTCACGTTCATGACTCAATTGTGGACTAATTTTGCGAAATATGGGTAATTATTAATTATTTTAGTTGTTATTGTTCCAATTTATAACCTTTTCAGTGGTTGTTATGCTTTGAATGAGTAAAATATCTCCAGACATAATTTATATAAAATTTGTAGTCAATTCTATTACATTAAGATTAAAAGAATCTAAGCAAAATTCATTGTTCCCGATTTCTTGATTTAAAGCATTGAGTATTTGAAATAACAAAACTGTGAATTCCTTTATATTAAAGATATATTTTCAAGTTAAATAAACGTCGTTTACAGATTATAAAATATATGCCAAGTTTCCCTCTTTTACCATCTAGCCGTAAACTCGCATCTATATGACTTTATTTTTATTCACAGCACACCAACCCCAGACACCACGAACGGTGAATGGCTGCCATTCCCACACCATCTCGCCATAGATTTGGAACCGCAATACGTCGCACCCCTAACCCCAGAGAGGGCGCAGTTTTGGCGCGCACTTTTCCTCAAATATGGCGCCGACGTTTGTGGCAAATGATGGCAATACTGTAGTTGACAGCTGTCAGTGTTAAATTATTGTAGATAATAAAATATTTATTGAAGAAATTGTTTTTTATTTCATTCCGATAGGTACCGATTTAATAAACCTATTTTTGCAATGTGAACTCAGAAGTAAGCTTATGAAAAATACCAGACACATTCACTTTTAATATTTTACTTGTTTAAATAAAGATAGATTGTCGACTTCAGGAATCGAACCTAGAACTATGTTTAATTAAATAAGCAGTAGTTATGGATATACAGACACGCCTACTTGCTTACCTTCTACTTTCCCACTTCTTACTTCTCTTTCCGATCAAAACTATTATTTAAGTAACTATGTCATGTGGATAGAATATAATGTATAACATACGTAATGTAAAAAACATAAGACTGTGATATTTGAGATGAAAATTATCTACGCCTAGATATCGAAAATAAATGAATAGGTACCTTTTAAAAAATATAGAGAATTAAAGGGCAGTGCATTGAACAGTACCTATTCAAAGTATTAACAAAAATAAAACAATTCAGTAAAAAATCTAACAATTTATTAAAATATGTAAAATAGACAACATGTTCAATTAATATTATTGTGCGTGCAAAAATACCAACTACTTAATATATCAATATAATGCAGTTAAATACAAAATATTAAAACATTACATTATGTACATTGTTTCGTGTATCTCATTATGAAAATAGAAACAAACATAACAGCGTGAATATTGATATCTATATTTTTCTTATAATATGATGGTAACTTTACATTGGTTCCTAGTTTTATGTTAAACTATTTTGAACCCAGAATGTAACGCCACTTTCTTATTGGATTCTAGGTACTACCAGAGAATAATAACTAGTAGCTAGGATGTTTAGCTGTAAGGTTATTTGGTTGAACCTGCTCGAGGAACCTGCTTATCTCAGGGACTACTGCCACGAATCTACACTAATATTAATATAAAGAGGAAAACTTTGTTTGTTTGTTTGATTGAAATGAATAGGCTCATAAACTACTGGACCGATTTTAAAAATTCGTTCACCATTCGAAAGCTACATTATCCACGAGTAATATAGGCTATATAAACAGGAGCGGAGTAATGCGGGTGAAACCGCGCGGCACAGCTAGTATGTGACAATATTATTATGTTCAGTGTTACTCCCATAAAATAAATTTAACCAACCAGAAAATAGAAATTCGTCAAGCTATTTACGCATACCTTCTTACATATAAAAAACTCTCCTTTTACAAACAGTACATAAACTTTAAAATTACAGAAACATTCTTAATTTTCGATCACTTTACACAACAACATTCACATAGTTTACGCACTATAAAAATATTTAATTTCAACTTTTTACTTGTTAATCTAGGGAGACATCGCTCAAGTAATAAGGCCACCTTGTCCTAATATTTTTTTTTATTAATTTCCTATATTCTTTCTTAATTGTTATCCTAATTCATTATATGTACTATAATCTGACATGTACTCAAATTAAAATTTTCTTTCAATTATAATTATTCCATTAAAAGTTACACCCTTAATCCTTTATGCGTGTTCATGGACTTTGGTCTAATAAATTAATCTATACACTTTAGTAAATTATCATTATAATAATTTGATATTCCATTGAGTAATATACCTAAGCGTTAATCTATTTAAAATAATTGCGTAGCTAAAAAGAACACAATATATTATAGCATTCGTTAATCTAACGGTGCATTTACATCAAACATTGACCTAGAGCTAGAGCAAGAGAATTCTTTCGTGTACACGAAAGATGATCTTTTAGTGTACACGAAAATAGTTTTCAGTGTTGTTCAGTATTACTACATTGCATAGAATCTTTTCGAACGCACTAAGAGCAACGAACGTATGCTCTACGCCTGTTTACACTAAAATAATTTTACATAGTGGGGTAAGAACGAGCATTCGCTCGTTTGATGTAAATGTATCGTAATGAATCATTTTATGAATTATTACTAGCAGATGTTGGGTACTTTTTATTAACAAATCGGATTGAAATTGATTCAACAAAAATGTTTGAAACGACACTATTGAATAATATTATCGCTGCACGTTCATAAAATTTGAAATTATTAATTTCGAAATTACAGGAAATTAAATATCATAAGTTTTGTAACTAAGTAATCCATATTATAAAACGCAGTAAGTATATTTCATTTGTCATCCATGAATAATAATAATAAATAACAACCGTGTAGTTATTATTTATTTTTCTCAACGTATTGTGTTATAATAAAAATTATTTATTTTATTTCACTTATCTCTAGAGTATAAAATTTATTACAACATGAATTTTAACATTTTAATTATCAAACATTTGTAAGTAATTAAGATATGTGCTTATTGTTAGAAGCCTTATAAAATACATATACAGGGTTACTTGTAAAACACCAGCAACCTCGCAGGACAAGATAGCTAACATCGTAAGTAACAACATTTGTTCTACGATTTTTGATAATTTGTTAGATTTTATTTTCATACAAAAATAAATATTCATTTAATTTTCCATTTGAATATTATGAACTCTACGCGCATCCCAAAAATAACGTAAACAAGAAGCGAACGAGAGGGGGAAGGGGGCGTCGCGTCGTCCTTTCGATAATGAATAGAACATAGACCTACAAATGTTAGGAGAGTACAATAAAAGCTTAAAAAATCATTTAAAAATAATTTATTGCGTTATGCCAAAAGTCGTAGAACAAATGTTGTTACTTATGATGTTAACTATCTTGTCCTGCGAGGTTGCTGGTGTTTTACAAGTAACCCTGTATATATTTTTAATTTTCATTAGTTAACTATTGTTACATTAAAGAAAGTTTTCCTTAAAATTATTTCGGAAAATCTCACAACTCACAATATAGATACGAAATGACTTTGATTCTTTCATCCAAAGCTTTATTATCATATTCTATGTTACATTATTTTATATTACCTACACCAATTATTTATGTACTTTTCGACAAAAAATCAAGGCCTCATTATTTATACCGTGTTTAAAAATCTCAACAATACAACCCTCCGCAAATTGGCGGGAAAATTTTTCCACCAATCGAAAAACCCGCCAACATCCACAGAGTAGACAAAAAATACGCGCGCTCCTGTCAAAATGACATTCGCCGAAACGTCAAATTCGAAACGTCACTGTCATCGTTCAGCTTGACGAATCGGAACTTTCGCTCGTTTCCCGTCTCTTTTTCTTCTTTTCTTTTTGCCTGTCATGCTTGTCCCTGTGCCTGGGGCTCCGTTTGGGGCTCTCCCGGCGGACGCGGTGATGTCAAATGCCCGAATCGTCTGTCGTGTGATGGATGTTGTTCAGGGATTCTTCAGATGAATGCGTCTTCTGTTTCTTTTTCGTTCTGAAATTAATAGAAATACGACGTCTTATCTATATTCATTTATATTATGTTCTACAAAATAGTTTATGCGTCTCTACATTCAGAAACAATACCTACTTTATGATATTTATACTTGTCAGAGGGTAGCCTTATCACTTCAGAGAGATCTCTTCCAGGCAACCCTCTGTGGGAGATCTAGTATACGTATACAAATTTTAGGTAAAATTTTCCGATACACTTTTATGCGAAATTTCATTTTATTACTTAAGTAATAGTTAGATAGACATTGTCAACTTTATAAAGTGTAAGAACGAAACCTATTTTATTAAATAAACGTGTCCAGGTTACAATGGTCCTTACCCTTTTTTCTTCTCATTGTCGACTGTAACTTGTTCTTTGAAAAACTTGGTCAACTCCAATTCTTTGATTTCATCGGAATTTGTTAAAATGATTGCTCTGTAAAAAAAGTTGTAAGTTTAATCTATAATATAAAAAACCGGCCAAGTGCGAGTCGGGCTCGCGCACAAAGGGTTCCGTA
>CAJQZM010006999.1:0-13254 GCA_907164665.1 Colias nastes | reverse complement strand
GTTCACACCATCGTTTTTCTTTTTGTCATTGCGTACTAAGACCCCTGTAGAACCGCCATCCTGTTACAAATGACTCGAAATTTTGTGTCAGTATCTCCCGGTCTATAAAGCCAAGTTCTAGCTAACAAACGCAAATTTGTCACTTCTGAAAAGGAATATTTTTTTAACATTTTTCATTACTGCGTGCGTAATGTTTCATAAATTATAAGCCTTCGTCAATTGACTTTGTAATTCGAACCAATAGTTTCTGAGATAATGCACATTCAAACAAATTTCAGCTTTAATAATATTAGTACAGGTAATAAACATTTTAATTACCTATTTGACCATTCTTACCTTCTAAGTAAACTTTCTAAAAGACTCTAGTTAGCTCTAAATGCGCTCTGCAATAAATCTTCTCAAGTCGATCGTTTATCCCGTGCCGTTTAGACGGTTTAGTGAAAAATTGATGTTCTTTTGCGTAAATTATTAAGCAGGTTTAATGTTATAAAGTGGTGTGGGTTTTTAGCGTTGAATATTTTTGGGTATTTTTAGCTTTTTCTCTGTATAGAATAGTTTTTAACAAATTCAATGCATTTGGTTGAAAGTCTTAAGGTGGTTAGGGTGAAATTTTCTTGTGAGAGAAATACTGTGTTTCGTCATATGAATTGTTTGTGATTTGCATTTTATTTATTGAATATGAAGGCCTTGATATTTGAAGGCCTTGATTTTGCCATTTTAGATAATTGTATAACGACTATAAAATAGCCTTTTCTTAATTAACTATTATTGTTATTAGCTGAATCGTGTGTTGAAGAAAATTCAGAGAAAGGAAGCAGCTCTTTTTACCAAGAAATGGATACAGCCATTGAATTGTACCTATCGCGAGATTTTGGTGTACAAGATGACACTTATTATAAAGTATGTAAATAATTTGATTTAAGTAATTGTAGTGTAGCTGTAGCCGATAGTATATAACTCACTAGCTGTTCCCCGCGGTTTCACTCGCATTGCTCCGCTCCTGTTGGTCTTAGCGTGATGATATATAGCCTATAGCCTTCCTCGATAAATGGGCTATCTAACGAAGAATTTTTCAAATCGGACCAGTAGTTCCTGAGATTAGCGCGTTCAAACAAACAAACTAACAATCAAACAAACAAACTCTTCAGCTTTATAATATTAGTATAGATATTCAGATAAAATGTATGTGCTAATCGAGACAAATTTTTCATGCCATTATATGCCAGATTTCATACATTTTGCGTAAGAAATAGATTAATAAAAAATATATATATATATTAATTTGACGTAACAGGCATCTATGTAACCATCCAGCAGTTTTAAGTATTTTCATTACGTATTATTATTTAAATTTTAAGATATTATTTTCATTCTAAAGCACAATATTTATTTATTCAGTTAGAACCCTCAGAACTATCAATGGATGTAAATTCGCAAGCAACGCCGAGTGTTACACTATCTCAAGAGCCAGTGGCGCCACCTAGCGTGGTTTTGTTTAGAACAAGGCCGATAGACAAATACGGGTGAGTTTAGCTAGATTGACTTGAAATAGAATAAAATATAGTAAGCTATACAGATAAGTCTGTAAGGTATTATGTTGGTGAAATAATTTTGAAGTGGGTAGTTTTGAAAATAGGGTAGGGTAGTTTTAAGATTCGATTTAGTTGGAAGTTATGTTGAGAATCAGATACGAATATTCCTTTACGTACCTATATGCATAAATTAAACCAAAATTATTTGTAAAGGTCGCTTTATTATACACCATTTAGTTTATTTATGTTTTCTTATAAATATTGCTTATCAAAAACATGCGTCTTCGACAATACTAGTTTACAAGTAGGTACTAGTACAAGCCTTGTCTATGCATAAGTGAATTTTGATATATATTTTCCCTTCAGTGTTTTCAGTAAGTAAAAGCCACTTTGTAAAGATTTACCTCCATATATAATATCTCACAGGAGTCATGAATTTACCCCATAGCACTCTCGTAAAGTATGTGCAAAAGTGACGTCGACCCTTTGCTAGCGGAAAATATGACATATTTATACATTTGTGTTACTTTTTATTATTTTGTCCTTGTCCAATGTTATAATAATTTGTTGTTGACTTATCGCTGATAAATTTTCCACATATTATCATTATTAGCCCAGATATATTCCCATTGCTGTGAAACAGGCTTCAGCCGTAATCCTGTACAAGTGCGAGTTGAAAGATGTATCATGTCATTGAATATTCGTAGTAGTCTTATTGGGTATGCCGTTTGCTGAAAATGTTTCACATGCATAAATAAACCTTTCCACACTAAAAATTTTCAACATCTTCAGGTTTTTTTTTAATTTAGTTTAATACCATAAAAAAATATTGATAAATATTTCAAATGATATAGAATTTCAATCATGAGGCGGGGATCGAATCCGCGTCTTTTGCCATACCGCGATAAAAATTTCAAACATACTCAAATATTCCACAAAAACACCTCTAATAATAACTGGGGTACACGTGCCAAATCCCAAAAACTCTCTATAAAAATCACGTACGAAAATATTATTATGAAATTATTATGAAACGCGGTGAAATGAATAGCTTTCTTCACCTGGAATGATATTACATTTCTACATACCCTCAAAGCCGAAACCAATTTAATTTCCTTTGAAACTAACAGTGCACGAGCTGCATTTTCTTGGGATTTGAGGCGACTGGACTTTTTATATTCTAAGTAGCTTTTCGTCCAGGTTTGAAACGTGATAAAAATAAAATGAAATATAGGCATCACTTAGGAATAAAGTAGATTTTTGCTTGAATGAAACTATCGGGAACCCCCTAAATGATCTATGATTATGTAAAAGCTATCGTTTAATAGGAATCTTTTGGCTGAAACTTTTAACCATATTTGAATATTAAAACCCTATAAAATTCATTTGGCCAGTTGAAACAGGCCAATCGAAAAAGCGAAAAAATATATAAATAGTTTTAAACACTAAAACACAAGCCTGTACTCCCAATAATACCTAAATACGCACGACAAGAAAAATATTATCAACACCGGTTGTGTAGTGTACAAGTTTAGTGCGGACAAACATCGTAACACGAGATTTTTATATACGTGAGATATTTCACGGCCCAAAGTGCCAACGTTTCCTCGAGGGGCTGTGCATCCGAATAAATTCACCATGTTTTCGTTTTAAGGATAGTTGTCCAGTGCATGGTGATTGCTAGTTCGAGATATTTTGATAGCACTGACCAATTAAATATCCTACGTAAAATTTGGGATTCGTCCACACGTCATAAATCGACTGCGTTCTCGTTTCTGCGTTAAATGAGTTCTTTTTTCTCCATTTCATGATATTGTATTTTTATTTTATCCCTTTTAACGTCCATTATCTGCTAGTGATAGTAACTTCCAAATTGATTTAGCATTTTTGAAGCATTATTAATGTTATTAATAAACATCAATGATTTACAACCAAATGATTATTTGAACGTTAAGCGTTATTCAGATAATTATCACTACGTGTTTTGACCTTATTTATGTCGTGAACTCGTCATCAATCAAGCTTTTCACAGCTTCTATTGTGTTGAAGCTATCTATTATCATTAAACTAGATGGTCATCGACGTTAATCTATACTAATATTATAAAGAGGAAAAGTTTGTAATTATGTAATTATGTATGTATGTATTGTTTTCACGCATAAACCTCTTAACCGATTTTGATGAAATTTGGCACAGACAATCTTTAGACTCTGAGACGTTTCCTTAGGCTACCTTTTATTGCGAAATATGTACCACGGGCGAAGCCGAGGCGGACCGCTAGTTAGAACTAATGATCATGAGAGGTATCAGAACTAATCACGAGTTTATGATCACAATGATAGGTGGTATAAATGTGAGAGTGTGTACGCACAGATGTTTGTTATTAAAATATGCCTACTGGTTAGTTTTGTAATTTAGTATAGTGCTGTCCCATGTCCCCCTAGTGGGGTAAGGGGCAGATGCATTATATACATCTGTTTCACTGATCGACTTTCTTTAGGGACAAGTAGGTGATCAACCTTCTGTGTCCTACCAGACCGAGACATTTTTTTTCTTCGTCTCCACCGGGAATCAAATCCAGGACCCCTCGGTGCTATGCTCACGCGTCAACCATTATACCAAGGAGGCGGTCATACGTAATTATTTATTGTAATTTAGTACTGAGTATTAATTCTCGAGAATTATTCAAATTGAAGCATAAGGCCTTTGCAAATTGCAACCTAACTAGGTTGTTCTGTCCTGTACCATGTCTTAAAGCAGTATTATTTCCAGTATAGAAAAATGACAGAAATATATACTTCGTCTAGCGCCATCACTTTTCCACACTGGAAATAATACCACTATACTAAATAGTAACTACGTAAATAATACTCCTATGACATATATTGGTCACTAAAATATTATTAGCATCTGAAAATAGCTCACATACTTGGATGACAGCCTTACGTAGGAACCGCTCCTTTGGCGGGTAAATTTTGGTATGCAGCGGCGGATTTGGGCGGAATTTTACATGTTGAATTTTACATGTTGCAACGTGCAAAAGTAAGGGTTTGACCTCAAGGGAATAACGGCTAGAGGCAAAGTTAAATAGTCGAGATATTTAAAAACATGTGAAGAATTTTTTGCATACATTATACAAGAAAATTAAAATATAATGAAATAGGAAATGGTGAGTCATAATTAATGGCTGATTAGGCTACGATTCTTCTTCCCAGCAACAGTTTTCTAAATTATTTTACTTGCCTTTAATCTCCCGAAACATGATGAAAAACGATTTCGACCTTTAAGATTCTCGATCAAAAATAAAATAATGTCAGGCCTCTAAATGCTCCAATGCTACAGATAAACAAATAAAGAAACATACACATGCTAAGCTTTTTACATCAGGAGTGAATAAAAACACACAAAAGCGAATGATAAACGGCACAAGATTTGGCGCCTAACCTCTCTCGATCTCTATAAAAGTGAATTTGTGTCAATACTGCGTTGTAAATCAAACGGCACCGGATTCATGGCTTTCCGTAATGTGGTGAAATGGATGACGTCATCGTGGAAATTTCTGGAATGTGTTAAGTGAGTTAAAGGAGAATAAACTTAATGGTGTTATGGGGAAATAGATCTCTTAATTGGTTAATTCTATTATCCTGTATATCTTCTTAGATCACTCGAATCCTATTATTAGGTACCTATACATGCGAAAGTAGCGTCTTTCTGTCTCTTCTTCACACCTTAGCCACTGAACTTATTTGGACGAAATTTGGTACGGAGATAGTTTAAGACTTGAGAAAGGATATAGAATAAGTTTTATTTCAAAATTCGAAAAAACAAGAACGACAACTGAGCGGGATTTTGTTTTACTACGTAGGTGGAAAGCTAGTTTTCTTATAGTTTAGCTAGTTTTCATTGCGTCATTAAATGTAAAAAAAAACTTTTAAATAAAAACAAGTCTAGCAAACATTGTTTGATAAAAGTTAATTACTAACCGGTTTACTCTAACAATCTCGTTAGCAGTTTATTTAAGACAATGCCGGGAATTAGGTTGTGTCAACAAAACATTGAGGACAAAAGGTTAAGGACTTTAGATGGCCGAGTATTTCTCTGAGATGCTAATATGTCGCTTTACTTGGTAATTGCGTCTAGATAAGGCAATTGTTTAATACTAGATTTTGACCCTGACTTGACTCGGGATGAAAAACAATATATAAATAGGTGGTTCCAATTTCAGAAGAGTTTAAAAAAGGTAAATTTTCAATATTGGTGAGGGCTTAAGTAGAATTTACTAACCTTAAAACTATTAAAATTCTTCCTGCATATTAACAAATATTTTTTTTTTTAAATAAGGGAGATTTGTTATACCAGTTGAAAAATTAAAAACCTTTTTATTGACAACGATTCCATCTAAAGAAACCGCGCTTAGTTTAAAACTCATTCCGTAGATGACTGATGAATCGTTTTTAATTATACTCTTACTGGGGAAACTTATTTCTGAAGTGTTCATTTTTATACGAAGAAAATTAAAACGACTAGAACATTGGGGTTTTAAAATAATGTAGGAAAATTGAGTTGGAATTGAAAACAAGTGGCAGAAGTTAAATAAATAAATGGGATATGATACCTTTTGATATATGTAAGGCAATAAAGTAAGCTGATAGATACAGCATTTCTTAGATAGTGAATGTGTATAATAACAAAAAAAAATCCTATTAATTTGTACTATTTGTGGTGGAAGCAGTCAGTTAAAAAACCAATCTTGATTATCTCGATCTTAAACACAAATATGGACTATTTGTGTTCCAGGATCTATCTAACTATCACATCAAAAATTAGAGATAAATGTGTTTAATTGCAGAACAGATTTAGCTTCATTAGCTACCATTTTACAAAAAAATTACCGTTCAAATTATATTGTAACTCTATATGTTTAACTTATCGTATTTTTGATTCAGTCCTGGCTGGTACCGACCTGAACCGTCTGCTCAATTGGTGCGTCTACTAGCAGTAACTCGTCTCGCCAGTCTACTAGTTCTACCTTCGAAGCTGTGTATAAATGTTTGTGCCTTGGATCTACCTTTGAACGAAGTTTTGAGGTAAGCAATTAAACTAAAAAAATAAATTTATTCAACTAGAGTTCTTAAAGAAGCGCCTTTGAATCGTACAATGATATACAACATAGAAATAATTCAAATTACAGTCTCTCAGGCATAAAAAATATTTCTTCACGTTACATTAATTGTAATATCACATAAACATGAATATTTCATTTCAACGTGCGTATTTTCGAAACTATCAGTTGAATTCCAAAATATTTTACGTCGATAAAACAATTGTTACGAATGCTGTTTGTTCACAATTATTTTATTTAAATCAATCAGCGCTAGCATATTGTTCATAAAACATTTTGTAGCCAATATATAAATTTCAATGACTAATTTAATCATCCAGTTGAAATATATGCATTCGAATAAATTCTGAATGCAGTAAAATACAATATAATGGAACTAGTGGAATAAATATATCTACACTTAATTGTATCTACATTTTAAATGCTATATAATAACAATCTCAGGAACAATGGAATTTAAAAAATACTTTCAGTGTTAGATAGACCATTTATGGGGGAAAGCTATACATGTGTACATTGTGATGTAGGTGAAACCGTGGGACATAGCTAGTCTATACTAATATTATAAAGAGGAAAGGTTTGTAATTATGTATGTATGGTTTTCACGCATAAACTACTGGACCGATTTTGATGAAATTTGGCACAGATAATCTTTAGACCCTGAGAAAGACCTTTTATTGCCAAATATGTACCACGGGCGAAGCCGGGGCGGACCGCTTGTTTTAAATAAATACTCCATTCCTTTTATCAGAGTACGCAAACGTCTCCGTATCCTAAACACTGGGTCTGGTCCACTCAAAGCATTCGCAACAACAGACCACCCGTGGCGTCTGCTCATCGCACAGAACCAATGTGACGCTAAATGTCTAGAGTCTGGTGCACGGATGAATGTTCTGGAGTTGAGTCTGCCACCTAGAAGTTCTACCGAGGTATGAAGATTAAGTAAATATCATAAAAAAATCACAAAAATAAAAACGTAGTGTTGCCGCAACAAAATCGAGTGGAACGGAACGTTGTACTGCGTTGGTACTGCGTCATCGCGGCGTGACGTCACCGCACCGTACGATTGGCCGCGGATGACCCAAGTCTTGTATTTGCCACGCAACCGCCGAGCAGTAAACTCCCTCGCTCTAAAATTATTCATTGTTCTAACGCACCCTGTAATTTTGAGTATTGAATTTTTATACGCGTAAAATTTACTTTGTCTTCTTTCGCCACCCAAAAGCCAACGACCAATACGCTTAGCTATTAATATAATATTAATATATCCAGTAAACTATGATTTTTTTAAAGGTCAATTAAACCGAAAAACTATAAGTATCGTAGTTTTTATAAGCTTGGATTTTAACACAGAATTTTGGTAGTCATGCTGTTTTACAGATTTTTTTTACGTATCTAATTTTTTACAGAATTTTGTTATTTTGTGAATCATAAAAATATAATTTTATCCACTTTAAAAAAAATTGACAATGTAGCTAGGTCAAGAAGCTTATATCTAATACACTGGAGATTGCACTATGACCATTAACTTGTCACAAGAAAATATAACCTTGAATGACGTCAGTGTTGTTTTTTGTCTCTTTCTGTGGGTGGGGCATAGCCGAACAAGCACAACTAGCCGCCAACACTGGAAACCTGAGGGATCTATACTGTGCCACGAAAACTCTTTCTGGCAAGCACGGCAGGAGAAAAAGGGCACTTCGTGATAAGGACGGTCGACTGATCACAACCTCTGAAGGCCAACTTGCCCGCTGGCGAGAACATTTTAAGGATGTATTCCACACTCCATCAACCGATTGTTGTCAAGACCCGCCACGTACAACTATGGCGTCCCAGCTTCTGGATATTGACTCAACTAGCCCGTCGAAGGAAGAAGTTAAAAGGGCTATTCTCTCCTTAAAGGACAACAAGGCCCCGGGAATCGATCTCCTAAGCGCGGAAATGTTAAAGGCTGACATTGAAGTCTCTGTCAAGGCGCTAACGCCTCTTTTAGAGAGAATTTGGGATTCTGAAGAACTGCCTGAGGATTGGAATAAGGGTCTTCTGATTACTGTCCCGAAGAAAGGGGACCTCAGTTTATGTAACAATTGGAGGGGTATCACTTTGCTCTCTACACC
Source organism: Colias nastes (assembly GCA_907164665.1). Classification (NCBI taxonomy): domain Eukaryota; kingdom Metazoa; phylum Arthropoda; class Insecta; order Lepidoptera; family Pieridae; genus Colias; species Colias nastes. The sequence goes on along the minus strand of CAJQZM010006999.1, from coordinate 4,483 downwards.
ATCTAAGGTTCTTACCAGGATATTGTTAAATAGATTGATAAAAGCTGTAGAACCTATCCTGCGAAGAGAACAGGCTGGATTTCGCCCTCACCGCTCATGTACGGACCAGATCAACACTTTAAGAATCATACTGGAGGAAGCATCAGAATGGCAACGTGAGATTTATCTCACATTTGTCGACTTCGAAAAAGCTTTCGACACAGTAAAATGGTCCAGCATCTGGTGCCGACTCACCGAAATAGGCGTCCCAGATAAAATAATAAACTTGCTGAGAGCTATCTACAAGCGTTACGTATGTAAGGTCACACATGACGGACTTATCTCGGATGACATTGGTGTGAATGCAGGTGTGAGACAGGGTTGTTTGCTATCCCCCTTACTTTTCCTGGTGGTACTAGATGGCATAATGCATAAAGTCAACGAAGGTAAGCGACGCGGTATAGAGTGGGGGTTGACCGACCAGTTGGACGACCTAGACTACGCTGATGACCTGTGTCTGCTCAGTCATAAACACGTTGACATGCAGTCCAAGCTTGATGACCTTCAACGTGAAGCTGCCGCCTGTGGACTAAAAATTAACACCCTAAAGACCCAGGAAATGCGCACAGAGGGGAGAAATCCACAACCACTGACTTTAGGCCCACAACAAATAAAGCGTGTCCAGCAATTCACGTACCTCGGCAGTATTGTGTCTAATTCCGGTGGAACCGAAGAGGACATCACTTCGAGAATTGCCAAAGCAAGGGCAACCTTCGCGCAGCTGCGACCCATATGGCAATCGGAGAAACTAACGCGTGGAGTGAAATTTAGAATATTTCGCTCCAACGTAAAGAGTGTCCTTTTATATGGGAGTGAAACGTGGAGGGTGACCAAAGACATCACGCATAGAATCCAGGTCTTCGTCAACCGATGCCTCCGCCAAATACTGCGAATCCACTGGCCAGACAAGATATCCAACGACAATCTGTTGAAACGCTGCCATGAAACACCTATATCCCGTCAAATCCTACGACGAAAATGGACTTGGATCGGCCACACCCTCAGAAGGAATACCTCACACCTACCTAGGCAAGCCCTGGATTGGACTCCGCAAGGAAAAAGGAAGCGTGGCCGTCCGAGACAATCCTGGCGGCGCTCGGTGGCGGCGGAGGCTAGGGCGATCGGGTTGACATGGCAGGGGATGAAGAGCGTAGCCCAAAACAGAACGCGATGGCGGCGCACTGTGGACGCCCTCTGCCCCACATAGGGGCCACAGGACATTAAGTCAAGTAAGTCAAGTCTGTGGGTGACCACACTGGTTTGTATATTCAGGATTTTTCGAAATAAAAAAAACTAAAAATCATGGTCTATAAATAATAACGACATATATTTTTAACAGTATTTATATTATAATATTACTGGTCAACTTACATGAATAATTATCATCTTTATAGGTACATACCATTTTAATTGGTAGAGAATGATAGTTTTAAATAACGCTTGATAACTTTTGATCTCATACTACGATTTTTTAATTAAAATGAGTGCTACATACATTAAAACATCGTTTTGGTTACTCAAGCTTCAGTCTAAAACTTTTCAATATTCCAAAGGGAGAGTTGCATCGCTAGTGTTGATGTGTGGTAACGATATTACAGTTCTCAGAAATTCGTATGTCTTTCAGGAGCTGTACTTACGGTTACTAATGGTTTCATGGTGGTTAATTATAATATAATTAAAATTACTTTATCCACAGTTGAGACGCAGTAACAAGAATGTGGTAAATAAAAAGGTATAGCACTTTTCAAAAGGTATTTTTTTTCTGGACCGTAATCCTCAGGCTTAAAATGCAAACTGCATATTCTGGCATGTTGATAAATTTTACCCTTGATAGGCACTATGGACAGCCATTTATTTCTTTTTATTTCATTTTTGGAAAGCTGAAATCAGTAAAACAAAAAAAATTTGGTAAGTTAAAAGAACTATTAATTTCTATGTTAAAGAAGAACAAACATAAAACCACATGTGAGTGCAATATCGATGTCGTGCGTTGTTTCATTACTAGTATAAAAATCTTTGAAATGGTGTTCTAAATGTTCATCATAATTTTGTTAACTATTACAATATTTTCTCTTCGCTATCCGTAAAAACTCGTCATCATGGTTACCTTACTTGTTAAATTGGTTTATTGAAAAATGATGAAATTATTAGGAAAAGAAGATAGATAGAAGATATTTAGCATGATTGATTACTAAAATGATGATAAAATTGACGATTTTTGCCATGAAAATGATTCTAAACAGGTAAATGCATGAGTATTGAGGAATATTGTAAATAGCGTAAATATACACTTGCCTGTGAAATTTTATGCCAGAATTTGGTGTCCAAAAACAAATAACAAACAAAGCAATTTTTTACAATGCAATACATTATTTATATTCGGAAAATATTTATTAAATACGCAACAATATTAACTTAAATATTCGAAGCGACGCAATTTTTTTGACACTTATGCCATATTGTCAAAGTGAGAGTTGCTACAATTTTATTATGGTAACTACCCATAATCAGGGAGTATCGCTTTTTAATAATTGGTTCAGATACTTATTTTATTTAGCATAAATAATAATTGTCTCATCCAACAATGCTTCTGAATGACGTTGTTGGCAATTTATCAACAAACTCATGTACAAAAACTAACCTTTTGCACAGAATATTACAGCATACATAGTAGCCTTGGGAAAACTTCGTATTAACAGTGGCAATACCAAGTTAGGTGTGAAAGTGATAAAACACAACAATTTTCTTGTTACACGTCAAATGTTCATACCGAAATCTCCAGTGTATAAGATATAAGCTTCTTGAGCTGGGTAAAAAAATTCGCGAAGCTTCCTAAAGCACTTAACTGTACTGAATTTATTTTAGGATTTCAAAGCAAGCAATAAATTTGGTATTTTAAGGTAGCCCAACTCCTTAACACGAAGCATATGGGAGTAGGGTTAACATTCATATTAATTGCTTGGATACATGCAAAAGCTTTTTGTAAACACGTGTAAAATTTACTTCACGCTCGACAGAATAATTCAGAACTTTTTCGGGTCAGCTCCGGTTTAAATTAAGCTGGCCCAAAATAAATCACGAAAATTGCTAATTGAAAATTTCACACGTTTTTCCAATACTTAAACGAAATTTTCTGAAACTTCTTTAGGCGCGTTGAGAGTAAAATTTCAAGGTCGCGTCATGGCAATACCGTTACGTCCTGTAGTAAGGCGACGATTTTGAAGTTTCACTTCTGACACGTGTGCTCAGCCCACACGCTCTTCGTTTTATATAAGAGAAGCTGCCTTATTGCACTTTATTTGAACATAGGTGGCACAAGTATAAAAAATGTTAGCAACTTTAAGTGTTTCTCAGTTGGAGCGTTGCCAGCTCAGCGAATTGCAAAGAAAAGAACGATCGTCTAAGTTTTTCTTTGCATTTCTTAACAAGACATTGCATTTTCATTATCTTCATCTTGTGGAATAACTCGTAACGGAGGATTCTTTGTTGTGTATCTTTTATTGTTGAGACTAGGAAATATTTATATAGGAAGTTATAAGACTTGGTTAACAATATTATTTTCGGGATGGCCTAAAAAGACCAAATTGCAGTTTCTTGATTGTGTAGAATATTTTTTCCATAGAAACGAGGGATTATGTGCAAAAAATTGAAATTCGACTTACAATAATTAGGGAAAGAGAAACATTCTATTGAATCTTTTTTCTTTAACTACGAGAACTTATCACTTTTCTATATTGAATCTTTTAAATAACAGCGAAAGTTATTTTTCACTTTCCAAGAAATGTTTTTTTTTTTCTAGATACATTCATAATTCCATGTATAACTTTACTTTGAAATAATCTAAATAAGTCCGAAACCTTTCTTACATATAATTATTTTTTGTAATATTATTAATTTGTTTATTTCCTTTGACATTAGATATCTGCTGAAGTCACCATAAAGACAATGGAAACATGGCCACCTCCCACTGACACATACGAGCCTCATAAACACACCACTACAGAACTAAAGTTTTTCGATGATCAAAACATATTTTTATTGGTAAGAGTCTTTTTTTCCTTACTATCTTTGCTTTATATAAATATTTTTTTTTGTCATTCTTTTACGTCATAACGGAGTGATGTTATGTGATTATTGTGTCTAGAGAAAGTTTGGACTTTGGAGGCTAGTGAGTAATAATTTATTATAGGCTGTTTTTTACCGCGTGAAAACATCTCAATCCTATGGGAATTATCTGGATAAGCTTTAAGCCTCTAAAAGATTTCTGAAGATAAATAATTTATACAGAAAATAGTTGCCATGTCCAAGTATGTGAATTATTTAAAAGGTGTCGTTTGTAAATAGGATGGGCAATCCCTAAGGATACTCTGAAAGAGCTTAACCTGAATCCTCAATAGGCTTTCAATACATGTGTTGTGATTAGACCTTTTCCCTAAAAGCTGGA
>CAJQZM010006998.1:0-12361 GCA_907164665.1 Colias nastes | reverse complement strand
TTCAATCACATACCGTCTCTTTCTGTCGACTGGGAAAAATAACTTCTATATCGTAATTAACTACAACATGAAATTTCTATCAGCGGGGAATCATGTTGAGTAAATTGTTTTTCTAGTGCGTCAATTACCTGGAGATCTGTCAACGACAGTTCATAATCACACGTATTATCAATAAAAGACATTATTTACAAACAAGTTACACCAACGGATCCCTATTACATCGCTGAGTCGATGGTTCGCACGGGAGCATGTATTACTGGATAGCGAATTACTTTGTCGCGACGTAATATTAAGTTTTCATGTTAATTAAGTTTAGTATTATATTCATTAATATTTAGCACTTGCATCGTGCAAGACCTATTGTAATTGTTATTATTAAAATATTTTTATAGGTAAATTCGAGTTTTGTTTTTTTGGGCCTCCGGCTGTGTGAAACATAATTAGCGCAGTCGGTAGGATCCTCAAAAATAAGTGGCATAGATAGTGACCTAGCTATCGCTACGAGGATCAAGAGTCTACAGTTTCTGCGGTCCGGAGGCGACATCCGAACAATGATTCCAAAAGAAGCCGAATTATATCTCATCAGTTTCATCATGTTTTAACAAGATTAGTAAAAATTTGCTATTTTAATAGTATATCAATATGTCGGTGCAAGACCGGGTAGTGAAATATCAAATTTATATTTAATTAACGGAATTTAAAATTAAATTACCGGTTCTGCCTCCCGGTGGATTCGAACGGGATTCCCGAAAATAAGGTCGGCTTTAATAAATAATTTTTCCGACCAGAGGGATGAAATCTCTTTATACAACGATTTGTCTATGTCTACGCAGGGGTCCTCAACCCCTCAAAAATATTATGAAAGGTGCCAACAGCTTTTTAGCACCAATATGACATACGTATCGCTTCACGAAGCAGTTGAAAGCACAATTGAAGCAAAACGCGACATATTTACAAAATAGGAATAATTTTAGTGTTCAAAAATTAGATAAAAGGCAATTTAATTTAGCCCTTTCAGACCTACGGTGCACAATTGAGGACATAAAGCATTTTGTTAATTATCTTACCAAACAAGTGTCATGTAACCAGATTGAAACTAGCTGAAATCATTTCAGAACAAGAATTGGCAGAGATCGACGAAAATACACCTGTGAACTCGCCTTACAATTCTTCTTCCACTCCAAACTTTACCGATTATGGAAATTATTTGAATACTTCCAATATAAGTCCGGCAAATAATTTACAACCGATTATTGACAGTAACCCACAAATAACATCACCTGTGGCTATAACAACCATAACCTTTTCTAATTACGCCGCTTATGCCAATACTCCTAGTACAAGTTCAGGCAATATTTTACAACCAATTATAAATAACAATAATAACTCGGAAACCACAATAGCCCTGGATACTGTTACAACCTACACCATATGCTGCTTCACCTACAGCTACTTATTATAATAATTTCTCTCTGTAATTTGACTTTTGTATGATAATTTCAAATTTTTTACTCATGTTTTCTTAACTCATAAGCTCAATAAATAGGACTTTAAAAACTAGAAAACTCGTATTTTTTTATTTCACGAAATTGTTATCTTAAGTTGTTTTTGTTGTTAATTAAACCTCATAAAGCTCTTAATTAAACATATTACACACAAATATTAGTCTTGTATCTCTTACCGATAATGTTGTACAGTATATTTTTAAATAAATAGGGATTTTGCAATACTATTATTGTTAGCAGCAGATTATAGGTCACTAAACGTGTACTACATAAATAAAGCACTTCAATGGCAAAACCTACTAACCTTAAAGTTATTGCTAACCGTTCCTCTCCAGAAATTGCTTCACTTCATAATTAAGTAGTTATATCAGATAAAGATGCGCAGCCTCGGTGACTGTTAATTAGCAAATGAAGTTCGCGGTTCGCGCCGGAGTCGCGCAGGTGTGCACGTTAAAATTTCGCGTTACAGACGCTCCCGCGTCGCGTACCGCTTCCGCGTTACTGACGCACAGGTTTGGTATTTCCTTTAGACTTTAGTAGTTTAGAAACTATTCAAGAAATAACAAATTATTTTCTTATTGGGTCGGAAGATCCAAGCAAGATTTTATTGCATTAGTGAATGAAGTTCCCAGGATCCAAGATACTCATAGAGGTATTTTGGGTTTGGGTACATTATTAATGAAATTAAGGACGGGGGAATCAGATGACAGAATCTTGAAACTGATAGGAGTACCCCGTCGAACAATGGAAAGATTAATGAACAAAGTAAGAGAATTGCTCGTACAAGACTTTGTTCCTTGTCATCTAGGACTCTCACATATTTCAAGAGAGAATTTGCTACTGCATAATTTGCTCTTGCCAAATGGTATATATAATAATGATAATAATGAACAAGTAATCTTGATTTGTGATCGTACTTATATTTACATAAACAAAAGTTCAAACTACATGTTTCAGAAAGATACATACTCCTTACATAAGTACAGAAATCTACTGAAACCATTTTTAATTTTGGCATGTGATGGGTATATTGTCGACTGTGTTGGTCCATACAAGGCAACCACTTCAGATGCAGATATCATCTCTAATTAGAAATGAGAATTCTCATCTCAGATCATATCTCCAAGCAGATGATATTCATTTTAGACAGGGGCTTCCGAGACTCCGTTAGCATGTTACAAGACTGCAATTATAGAGCTTATATACCAGAAACTCTTCTGGAAGGCGAGCATCAACTAACAACACTTCAAGCAAATAAAAGTAGGTGTGTCATTATTTGTCGTTGGGTAGTGGAAGTAGTTAATGGGTATTTTAAGAGAGATTTCAAATTATTACGACATGAATATTTCAACAAGACTGTGCCACACATGTTATGTTTATTACATACTAGCGGTCCGCCCCGGCTTCGCCCGTGGTACATGTTTACGTTTTCTCTACATAAGATCCATCCTCGTACTTCAAGAAATATAATAAAAAAAGAATTATCGAAATCGGTTCAGCCGTTCTCGAGTTATGCGCTTACCAACACATTTTGCGATTCATTTTTATATATAAGATGTCACTACAGTGTTGTATAGGCTTATATAACAATCAAATAATTAACATAGGCTACGTCGTCCACCCTTAGAATTTAGTTATGGCTGTAGGTATAACTCTAAACCATATTCATTATATACGTAGCCATAACCTCAAAAATGACAAATTATGTAAAAATTCTAAGCTCCACCACTTTCAAATAATATATTTGCAATGTGGGTTTGCTAAGGGTGGTTAGGCGAACCATTTAAGCCCTAGCATAGCCTAAGCATATTAATCATGGTCGCGACATTTCATAGTCAGGTCTTGGTATGTATGGGCAGTGGCCGATGTCCTTTAATTTTATTTAAATTAAAACGAAATAAATAAATCTGTATAAAACATAAGAGAGTGAAAGAGAAATAATGATCAGAAGTCAGTCTCGCATAAGACGTGCACCGTTGCACACGTTAACTAGGCCTTATAAAAAATTAATTATAACAAATACAGTTCATTAAAAGTTTTTGTGTGGGCTTTTTTTTCACCAAAACCAGCGCCTGCTCACAATTACTATCACAAGTATGTACCTGAAGGGTTATTTCGTCAAATGGCTGAAATGACAAACATATATGCTGTTCAGTCGGGAAAAACCAGGTTTCGACCTACTACCAGCAATGAAATTGAAGTCTTATTTGGCTTACATATGGCAAGTGGGATATTTAACTATCCGGTTTTGAAAATGTACTGGGAAACAAACAAAATACACGATGTTATGAACAAAGTTGATATTTTGTTGTCGATTCAAAAGTCTTGTTTTAATGCGTTCTTCAATTCGAGTGGAACTGAGAGTACAAATACCGTCAAATGTTTGACAGTAAGTGGTCAACTTTTATATGGGAAAATAGATTGTCATCTTACTCTATCTTACTCGCAATTTTTCCTTATTAGCTCATGAGAAGAGAAGAGTGTGCTGCTTTTACCTTTTACGTATAAAAAAGGAGAATTTCCTCAATTTCATTACAAAATGCTTGGCGAACATGAATGGAACACAGTGAATTTGCAAAGAAAACGAAGTAAGTTACCGCTCCCAAGTGTTTTTGAAACCGAATGTAATTATACGATGGGCCAATTGCAATTTCTAATGAGAAAAAACAAGACTTGCTTAGTCTTCCCCCTCTTATAAACCCCAGAGCTCTTTTTAAACTAATTTAATAAGTAATGATAACAAAGATCAGCATCCTCTTCTAAATGATGACAGCGAACTCCTTTTCACGTAAGCGAATTCTCTATTTACTTAATATGTGTGAAGGGGTATTAGTTCTTTTATACCCTTCAATATGATGTCGTTACACAATCGGAGACGCTTTACTGATGTTTTGCTTCTGTACAAAGTAATAAATGGTCATGTTCAGTGCGGAGATATTTTGAAACATGTAAATATTCATGTACCGCATACATTCCCAAGGACACGAATCAACAAAATCTTTCACATTCCTTTTGTAAGAACTAATCTGGGTGCACAGGCTCCTCTCGTACGTATTCTTAAGGAATATAATAAACTCAATGGTGGTATTTCGGGTCTTGATATATTCGGTAGCCAGCTATCTCTATTTAAAAGGTGTGTTTTTTAAATTCTTACGTACTCACAGAAATAAAATAATTACCTAGTTGATAATATAGTCTTACCTCTAGTTTTTTTCTTTCCATAACATAATTTAATTTTAGCATATATGTTTTGTCAAATTTTGTTATGTAGTTTTCGTGAAGAAACTGCTTTCACTATTTAATTGTAATATTCATTAAAAAATATATATTATAATGTTACAGATAAAGTTATGTACGCCGTTATTGTCATACATCTTAGATACTATGTTCAATGATTATTCTTGTAATGTTTCGTATTATGTATGATGTGGTGTTACTCAAATAAATAAATATACCCTCGAGGAATTTATTTTGTGGAGGGTACAAGTCATTATCATAAAAACTATTAACTTTACATAAAAAAATAACTCAATAATAATAAAGAACATAACTACTCTGTTTACCTATAAAAAACATCACATGAATTACTTTTGCTGGCGGTTTAAATGTCACACGAGGACAAACTCATATTTGGAGGACATATTTTGAATTACGACCACAGAAAGAACAATCGAGACGGGCAAGGAACTGACGCCTCAGCAAGAGGAAATTTTACGTGCTGGAGATTCAGCAAATGACAGAGTCCTACAAAACCTATTACCTGTTCCACTGTCCTGGACGACTGTTTCCAGTTTGACTGGAATAAGGACGTGACTGTGTTCAAAATTCGACGCGAGGAATCGCCTGGCCCGACTTTTGACCTGACAGACTTGACTTCAAGTGACGTATTTGGAAGGATGTTTGACGTCGAATTCATTGATTTACTTTGTGAGGAGGTTTAGGTCTGAATAACTACTTATTAAGAGGTAGGATTAAATCTATGTAAACAGTCGTATGTATTACACATATTTACTAATAAGTAGAGATGATGCTGTAACAAACACTTTACAAGCTATAGCAGGTTCTTGTTGCAGCTGCCTCGTTTGTAGGCGAACCGTAGGATGTTGTGCACACGTAATGACAGTGGTTTGGTACTTAAGTTGGGCTCGTTACAATAATGTTACAGCTCCGGCTCCATATTTAGATGATTTTTTTAATGAATATGATGAATGATGTTTGCCAAGGAAAAGATACACTGCTTGATTCCGAACGTCCACCGGGACTAGGCGAGAATGTAGTTCTAAAACTAACAGAAACTTTAGTACCAGGGCACATAATATACTCTGTATACTACAGTATACTGCGACAGATATTTCACAAGCCTAAAACTCATAGATGAGTTGAATTAAAAGGGATTCAAATGTGCTGGAACGGTCAAGAAAAATCGCATTCCGAAGTATTTAAAAGATCTGCTTAAAAGCGACAAAAACTTGGCTTGAAAAGGTAGAGGAAGTTTTGATGTTCTGGTTCGCCATGACGGTGCTGTCGCAATAACCAAATGGTACGACAATAAACCCGTGTACACGATGTCAAGTATCCATGCTGCAGAAAAAGTAGATGAATGCAAACGATATGAAAGAAATAGTAACAATTACATGATGGTGCATAGACCAGAAGTAGTCAAAAAGTATAATACCAATATGGGGGGTGTAGATCTCACGGATATATTGCTGGCAGTTTGTCCAGCAAGAGCACGTACACGCAAATGGACAGTTCGTTTCATAGTAAGTTCAAGTATGCCAAAAATTTCTGACCAGCACCTTAGATATAACTCAAATTTTTTTATTGTATACAGTTAATAACTCTGCGAATGAAGTGGCTGAAAAAGACCGTCGCCAACGGAGCGTTTCAAATAAGTATTCCGACTTTGCAAAGACACAAATTAAACAGTTTATTGAAAAATTGCCTACCGTCCCATCTCACTATAATAGAAAGAGAACAAATAGAGTTTACCTTCCCCAAGAATTAACAAACTTATCTAATCTTTATAGACTGTATTTAAAAGAATGTCAAAGTTCAAATATTGTATTTGTAAGTGAATCCCTATGTTGTGTGCGGAAACGGAAAATGTATGACCGTGTTTATCGCGGCGTAGGCGCAATACGAGCGTGCTCGTACGCAGGTCACGCGATATATTGTGCACGGCCGATACACAACGTATGTATCTATCTCCGCTGAGTGAACGCCTTCGAACGCTGGTTCACGTTCACTCCCGACGCTTCTGCTAGCGTCCGTGAAAACGCGGTGTGCCGTCACAGCCCGTATGTAGACGCGAGGGATTTATTCCGCGAGCAAAGCACGCGGGCTTTGCAACAATAGCGCGGCGAAATAAAAGTCAGCGTTACTTCTTCAAGTAGAGCTATCAAGGGCTGGTGAGATCTTCAATTCCGTGCGTAGAGAGCGTTGTGTTCCGTTGACTGCGAGAGCTTGACTGAGCTTGACTCGACTCGACTTATTTTACCTACGCTCGACGGAGGGGTCATCGAGGTGAAGTTTTACCGCACGGAGAGCCGGTGCTCTCCGATCAAATCGTACGTTACGTGTATTATCTACCAGCCCTTTTCTTGCTCGTAACTTTATTAAATTCCAACATATTATGATAACACAAACAATTATTATATAAAACAACCAAAAATACCTTTACAATGGCATACAATTTGTCTTATAAATAATCATTAACATATACAAATTCGAAGGTTACTACCAAACTTGCACATAATTTGTAACACACTTTTCCTTCATTCAAGTAAACTACGTATTCTCTTTAATTTACAGATAAGAAATTATCGAAATTTACATATAACAAAATTCTCTATTTTGAGGTATAATTAACACTTCAATAATATTTACTCATTATTAAATTAACTGCTTCTAAAAGCGCACACATAGTACAATGCTCATACATGTAATGTAGCCTCATATGCTGCGCTACCGTATTACTTCATAAAGATTTTTACAAAACTCAAAACTACGTATTATACATAATACAAAATATTCACAATCGTTTCAAGTTTACAATAACAACATCATCTTTTAAGGTCATCACCGTAATATGTGAGAAGTTTCCATAATGAACTATATTATACCAACTTGTAACTATGTAAGTCACAACACATTGTATCCAAAAATACCAAAATATAAAGAAACAAGCTAAAATACCACTAATAAAACTTACCATAATTAAGACATGCGATTACAATTATGCTATTTTTCTAACTTACAATTTAAGACATGCGGTTACAATTATTATGCTAATCTGTATACACTAATACTTTTAAAAAAAAACATACTAATATATTTACATCATTTACCAACATAATGCTTCATCACTGTTTAAGTGAGAACTACTGTACGACTATCAATTATTAATAGTCACGCGACATATATTATAACATAATAATAAACATTCAATTAACCAAACTATTTATTTATCGATACGATATCAAACGGTAAATTAACTACAACTACAGTTTAATTTAATAATTCCAAAAAACGTACTATTTAAACAAAATTAACAATTATTAACAATTCTACACTATAGGGAGATAACGACAGTACTACTCGTTCGTCATTGGTTACCGTACTTATTGACCTGCTCCTAGTGAGCACCGCGCGGTCTTTTTTGTCTTATTTTAAACTACACTAATTTATTTTACAAAGCATATTAACAACGACGTTACGTCGATCGCTAACACCCTATTTAGCCCTTTTTAAGGTAGTAGCAACTATATTGCCACCATCTTTTTTTAATTATACGTATATTATCATGAAGTTATACGAATAGGGTCTCTTTTTATATGTATGGCAACATTATAAACCATAGACACGGTAGAATTCATTATTCTTAATGACAGATGTCAAAAGTGACATTTGTGTTCAGAAAGAATTGGAAAATTTGTGATTCGTGAAATATTTTTTTAAATCTAGCTGAATCTTGAAATTTTGCTATGACGGTGGTAAGTTTTTTGTATTATTACAGCTACTTTGTATTTCTGATATCATATTAGGCTATATTTTCAGCATTCATATCAATACATTTTTAGAAAACGGATTTTGTTTAGGTGGCAATTTAGTTGCCGCTGCCCTGTAATGGTGATGATGAATATCATGATGTATTACTTTTTCCATACTTACTTTCTTCTTGTAATAAGTTGTGAATTGCATTTGCATGTTTTTAATTTATTTTGTTTATTTTTTAAGGTTATCATGTCTAAATGGCGGAGACCTTTGCGTGAACAAGAAACTGAAGAGGAATTGAACTAATTATTTGGTATTGATATTCCCGAGGATTCGGGAGATGAATTCGAACCGGAACTCGAAAATATAACTGACGATGATCTCCAATCTATACTTATTGACAATCATTTGAACCACGTGCCTTTCTATGCCAAAGAAATACCATCCGACGAAGAAACTGAAGTTGTAACAAGGTGAGCTTTCTAGATCGATTACCAATGTTCTATCCCGACCATCTTCACCAGATCCATATTGTAATATCAGAATCCCTTCACCAGACATATCTACTTCAAATAATGTCCGAAATACTTCGCCAGAACCAACGACTTCAAGTGATGTCCGAAGTTTTTTGCCCGAACCAACAAATTATGCCCGAAGTCCATCACAGTATTCAAATTCCCATACCAGAGAACCTAACAAATTCAAATGATGCACATACTCCTACACCAGAAGATTCACTTACAGTTCTACCTTCTGATATAGATTCATCTGACACGGAAGAAGATTCTACTTCCCCAGAAACCTAATATTGATAGTTTTGATAGCGTCCCTCTTCAATGCAAACAGTTTTTTCCCAGCAGCACTAGGCCTGTAACTTATTCCTCAACATTTTTTCATGATGACGTTATTGAGCTAATTGTAACGCAAACCAATCTTTCGTAAATCAGCTTATATTTACTTTGATCAATTACAATTTTTAATGCCAACCTAAGAAATTAATGAGACCAGTGCCAGTTTATCAGAAACGCCGGAACGAATATCAAACAAATGAGTTGACTGATACTCCTGAAAATACTAGCAAAAAAACAAAGAAAAATGCTGACAGCGAAGGCTGTACTTCACGACAAGTGGATAAGCTTACAGCAGTGTTAGAGCAGAGCATTAAAGCTCGACAAGGAGATAGTATTCAAGATTATAATAAAATGTTTATCGTTACCTTTATTAAGTGAATATAAACAAATACCAGAACTATTAAAATCAAAAGCACAAATTGAATTGATTCGGGTAATAGATACTTAAATATAAATGCACGTCGCTGTGTTAACTTAATTTGGCTGTCCGTGTTGCGTTTTGCCACTTTCACTAGGCCCTTTTCACTGATTTATTTTCCTCGTCGACTAAGACTCCACGCGTCCGCGTCGGCGCCGATACCATAAAACCATAAATGCTGAGAGGGCGGCTACTCTTGCCACCACCGCTTAAAAGGGACATGTGTGACGTTTGTTGCAGCTATAAAACTGGTAACTTGAATGAAGCTGATTATCAGATTCACATAATTAAAAAGGATAGAGCACGACTTGAAAAAGATAACGACAAAAAGAAAGCCGCAGCAGGTGAATTAATACTCTTAACCATGGACTTACAGGCAGTTAAGGTTTGCCTATGTTTGAACGCTTTATATTTTAAGACTTAGCTTGCAGTACATAATTTTACAGTTGACAATTTAATTACAAAGCATTGTACAATGTACATGTTACTGGTTTGACGAAACAGCTGCTTATGATAATATACAGTTGCATACTTTGTAATTAAATTGTAATACTGAAATTATTAAATAGAGCAACTATGGAGTTTCTTGCCGGTTCTTCTCCATAGATACTGCTTTCCGAATCGGTGGTAAATGTTAGAAATATCTAAAAATATGACGTTACAAAAGTGCTTCTCGAAGAAGTCTAATTGAATAAATAAATGTTTGAGTTTGTTTGAGTTTGACCTGACGTCTAGCACTTTTGTTTAAAAATAAAATAAATATCCAGGCCCCCATGCGACAAATGTAATTTTTTAACAAGTAACAAGCAGAAGATTTAAATATTCACAGAATATTCAAATAAAAAATCACTGTAAAAACTGTAAATTAGTAAAATAAAATTAATTTAAATGGGGGCTCCTATTCGCTTTTTTCACCTTTTGCGAGTCCGACTTGCACTTGAATAGTTTTTACAATTAAATAAATGTTATGAATTAAATTACAGAATGACGGAGAAGGCCCTGGCTCCTCGCAATTAATACAAGTAAACCAAAGAGAAAATGATGACTGTAAGTTATATTTTTTATGAAGTGCTACCAAAAGATGTGAATATATAAGGGTTATCAAATTACAGCTTATTAATAACATTATTGTGAAAAATCTATTTCTTGCAGTAATTATAGAAAACAAATTGCTGCCAAGCAGTTTTACTCGCATGGGAATTTGTTGGTCTCATAGGGAAAGTTGTTTAATTTGTTGATCTAAACTACCTCTTAAAGTAGTATTCACTATTTTTGTTACATCCATGTATTTTTTACTATTTAAAGGGAATGTGCCAGGGTCTAGCAGCCAGCCCCCTATCTTCGAGCCAGCAAACTTGCCACCACCACCACCTGCTACCCCACCAACGTCAATCCCAGAAGACACTCCAAGAACACAACGCAGACGAAGACACCCACGACCACCGGTGGGTGCTTCGCCTAAAAGAAGAACTCCCACTATTTCACAATCAGCGTTAGCAAGACAAGCATATTTTGTTAATGTTGGAATTATATGCAAAAATTAATTAATTATTATGAGTATAGTCACTCATTTGATTTTTTTTAGTAAGTATAAAATAACTGCCACCCGTAAATATTTGTTCAGTCCTATTTTGATTTGTGAACAGTGCACAAGTGTATTACAGTAAAAAAAAAAACAGTGATAAAAAAATTGAGTGAAGTGTATTATTTTATGCCCTAACCTCCTACAGTTAACTCGGATCGTGAATGGCGGGAGTTTAATAAAGAGAAGCAGAGGAATAACTACGAAATAGAAAAAGAAAACTTCAACAGCAAGCAAGATGGCAAGAACTGTTTGCTCAATTTCTCTTAGTCTTAGAAAAAATATGTAATAAAAGAGATTAAATAAATAAATGGTTTTTCAGTTTGTAAGAAGAAGAAGCTGAAAAATATTCAGAATAAAATATAATTATTCTGATCTTGTATTAATTTTTAAATAAATTTTTATCTACAAAATCATCCTAAACTTAATCGACCGTAATGATTTTAAAGTTAGCAGTTGCTTGACAATTTTTTATCATCTGAACGAGTTGCTTCTTCAATCAATCTTTTAGTGCCTAACAATCGTAGTAGCCAAACAGCTGACTGAACATATAAAACAAAGAGTATTTTTAAAAACTCTTACAGAAAAATATTGGTATACATAATTGATATTTAAAAAAGGATCTGAAGTTCCATCCATTCAAAATTCAAATCGTTCAAGAACTGAAAGAAAATGACTGTTTCACGCAATTTTTTTTGTGAAATGATGCTGGAGCGTTTTCGAACTGTGAATTCCATTTTTTGGAGCGACGAGGCTCATTTCCATTTAAAATTATAATGGACAGAGTTATAGGTCTGATTTTAAATGAAAATAGATGCTCTTGTTTTGAAAGTGCGCATTATTACTTTTGGAGTACTGTAATTTGCTCCCGTTTATTTAATCAAATTAACTATTTAAAAGTGCAGTTTGAGTCTTGTACAGTGTCATAATCGTCTGTAACTATATAAACGAACTATTAAATAGTTAAATTGATTAAATAAACGGGAGCAAATTATACACACTGATGAAT
>CAJQZM010006994.1:0-11891 GCA_907164665.1 Colias nastes | reverse complement strand
ATGACATTATAGCACTTCTATGTGTCTTGTTATTTAGATTTCTATGGGGAATACCTTATGGGAATTT
The DNA here is from genome assembly GCA_907164665.1 of Colias nastes. NCBI lineage: Eukaryota > Metazoa > Arthropoda > Insecta > Lepidoptera > Pieridae > Colias > Colias nastes. The sequence goes on along the minus strand of CAJQZM010006994.1, from coordinate 11,824 downwards.
TCGAAAATATTTAAATTCAGTTTTATTTATTTGGAAAAACAAAAGGAATGTTTTGTCAGCAAGATTTTCTATATCCAGTATTATAAGTAATGCTCAAAGTTTTAAGTAGGTATTTAGTACTCAATAAAGATACAATTTATATTATGTTTTTCAGCGTATTTTTACCTATTTTCTATATAATAATTATAAAATAAGGGACTGATGTTCTGAAGTATTTTCCCTCCAGGGCTCATAGAAAATTTTCGCCCTGTGGCGTTTGTGTACGCGAAATCCAATAGGAGCGGTGCAATGCGGGTAAAACCGCGGAGCAAAGCTTGTAATAAATTAGATAAATCGATTAATATTATTATTTATAGGACATTGGACAACATAGCCTTCCATTAGCGATCGTAGAATATTTGGTCAGAATAGGTAATTGTTGAGTGACCATGTCATTGCCATATAAGCTTAAATATCTTCTATACACCTACCGAATAAAAATCAATCGCTAAATCTGTTGGTAAGCGCAAAACTCAAGAACGGCTGAACCGATTTCGATAATTCTTTTTATATAGGTAGGTAATATTCCTTGAAAAACGATGATGATTCTTATTGAGAGAAAACGTAAACATTACGGCATACAAATATTTTCATTATGACTTTTTTATCAATCGTAACTAGGTAGGTACGTTCTTATTTTAAACAACTAAAAATGCAACTGCCGGAAAATTCTCGAGCCGTCCACGGCCCACGCCGTATCTATTTTTCGTATGTAATTATTTGTAGGTACCTATTTTTCGTACTGAACTTACAAATCAAAATATAGTGCATGCCTTAAACATAATAAATAATTACAAAATAAACAATTTAAATAATAGCAACAATAGGTACCTATTTCCGCCATAAATAACATTTTCCAAAATTAGCCAAAATTAATATCGACACGCAGTTACAAAATAAAGGTTATATTATTAAAACCAACTTACCGATTCAATCGATATAATCACAAAACAATTGTCCAAACACTATTTTTACACAAAATACGCACAAAACACGATATTTTTTTCAAATAACACCAAAGATAACAATTTTCGCAAGCATTCGCGTCGAACCATCAGCTTGATATGGAAAAATCGATTTTGCGCGGGAAAGAGACCGTTCGGCGTGCGAAAGGGATGGTCTTATGGGGAAAGCGTCGAGTGGGCAAGTGAGGTGCGATGTTTTGGTTTACTTGTAGGTGTATTGAACTCTCGAAATATAAGGGTTGTTTTGGAGTTACCATTGGTTTTCATTTTTTTTATTTACTATTTAAATACATAGTAATCTTTAAAAAAATTTAAGAAGGTAAAGACCGTTGCCTTAATTTGAATATTTTTAATTTCACATTGTGTGCACCTAATATGTAATATATAAATACTAGCGACCCGCCCCGGCTTCGCACGGGTGCAATGCTGATACTAAATACACTACAGAAAAACTGTGAACGTTGTATATAAAAACAAAGCGGCCCGCTACGGCTTCGCACGGGTATAAAATAATATATAGCCAGGCGGCCGGCCGGTACCTCCGCAAACGCTACGTCCCGCAATTTTTAAATCTGTAATATCTTCGAAAATATTCACATAAATCATACGGTGTAAAGGGCCATATAGATCTATATTAAATGAACAATGTATTCAAGGTATTTAATTGGTTAAGGATTAATGCTGTATTGGTTAAAATCGCTTCGAAAATTAGCGATTATTTGTCGTAAAAAGTAAATGACAAAAAAAAGTTATTGTGGGTTATGCATAAGAGATAGACATATACCATCGCGGACTTTTCTGTAGACCTTTTCAATGTGTATAATACTTAGTACATTATTTTGATAAAACTCGTAGGGTTCAGCCTGCGTTTGCAATGTAAGCGGAAAAAATGTAATTTTTTACGACATCACATTAGAAACCTCAAAAATAACAGTACTTCTCCACTATTTAATGGATGTTATTATACATATAAACCTTCCTCTTGAATCACTCTATCTATTAAAAAAAACCGCATCAAAATCCGTTGCGTAGTTTCAAAGATTTAACCGTACAAAGGGATATAGGGACATAGGGACAGTGAAAGCGACTTTGTTTTATACTATGTAGTAGACATGGGGCGGGTAGTGGTTTTGCCGGGTACCCGTCAGGCGGGTACCCGGCACATTTTTGCCGGGTACCCGGCCGGGTACCCGGCAGCGCTTATAGGTCGTCGCAGATGACGCAGGGCCTTCTCAAAACAAAAGGTCTAGACCTGAAACAAACGACGTGGCTTTCGAGGCTCATGATTTATTTTGGTCTTGTTTCGAAGAAGCTGCTGATAACGAAGCGGCAACCAGCAGAGCTCAACCAAAAAATTCTGCAGCTTCTGAATTGGATCATTACTTAAGCACGGCTAGGGCTGCAAGAAATACCGATCCGTACAAATGGTGGGGATTTAACAGAGGGCATTACCCCATATTAAGTAAGGAGTCGGCAAAGTATCTCTCCACACCAGCAAGCTCCATATACAGAGAGCGGCTATTTTCAGAAGCAGGGCTAGTTTACGAAAAAAAAAGAAGGCACTTAAATGCTGCTCGCGCAGAAAAGTTAACTTTTCTGCATCATAATCTGCCAATACTAAAATATGAATATTAAAAATTGTGTCCCAATAAATGATTATAAAACTTACAATTTTTTTTCTGCTCCTGTAAAATTACCCGGCACTGCCGGGTACCCGGCCCCATTACCCGGTATCCGGCCGGATCCTCAAAAAAGTGCCGGATCCCCCGGGTACCGGATCCATGCCGGGTACCCGCCCCATGTCTACTATGTAGTGATGACAATACTTTTGTACTAACATCAATGACATTTTAATTATTTTGAATAGATCGTGGACTATTTAAATATTAATCAAATAAAATATTTAATCATAAATAATAAACCTAGTGGATAGAACTTGCTTATCTAGGTTATTAATAGAAATTGGAAAAGGAACAATATTTATTCGAACAATATTTATATTGATAGACGACAGATAGAGCTTACAAATCACGCATCAACTCGATGCAAATCAAATCGAGTTACCATAGTACGCCCTATGTTTTCGCAACTCTAGTGGTTAGAAAAACTAGTGCAGTGGGAACGTAGGGGATACCTAACGGTATAAACGCCTGTTATATCTCTAGCAAGTAGGTTTTATGCGACCTATTTCGCATTGAAAACGTGTCACATGTTTTTAATTTGAGTGTTGTGTGACATTTCAATGAGTGATCTCGGATTGGTAATATGCCGCGCTGTTTTGAAAATAGAAAATGAAAAGTTTTTAATTTTAAATATTGTTTTCAAATATGTTTTTTTTTAACATTTGAATACCATGTTTTTAAGTTTAAAAGGCCATCGTCGTTTAAATTTTTAAATTTCTTAACAAGCTTTTGCGCCACGGCTTTTTTTGCGTCAGGATGATAATCCTATCCCCTATCCTATCCATATCCTATCCTTCCTACTCCTACTACTATCCTATCCTACTTATATTGTAAATGCGAAAGTTTATGAGGATGGATGTATGTGTACCTAGTACCTACGTGTGGGTGTGTATGTATGTTTGTTACTCGTTCACGCAAATACTAATGAACCAATTACAATGAAATTTAACACACATATAGAGGGCAACTTGGATAAACACATAGGATTTATCCCGGAAATCCCACGGGCACTGGAACTGTGCGGGTTTTTTTTTGAAAAGTGATGGGTGGCTAAGCCTTTTCATACAAAAACACTGCAAGAAATCAATCAATTTTAAAAATAATATAGATTGACTTATGCGAATAAGTTTTTTTGGGGTTCCGCGGATCATGGTAAGGTGGCGCTAGGGGTCCGATATTGGAAAAGGTTGGGAAAGGCTTCTCTACAGTCTACACCATAATATTGAAAATAATATCTTACATTGTTATTATTTCTTAAAAAATAACGCACTGCCCACTTCCAGTATTAATTAGATGTGCATTATTGCATACAATAAGCTGTCCGTCTACACTCTACACTTTAAAATGTAACAATAAAGATAATAAGGTATTAATAATCCGGTCAAATTAACCCAAATTACTTATAAGAGAAGCAAAACAAAAATTCCCAACAAGCTGAAAACCAGTAAAGTTGTTTAAAATACAATCATAAATAAAATTTAGAATTAACCAATCATTGCAATGCGTGCAAAAAATATTGTGGGTCAAAGGTCAAAAAATTTTTTCGCGAATTTAAGGGACACTAAGTTTTATCGGAAAAAGAATTTAGACAAAATTGTAGATCATTAAATTATCGACAAAAACGTATTGATAATTTTTTCATACGACCCACCGTTTCTGAGATAGTACGACCTTTTAAAATTGTAAAAGTTGTAATCGTCATAATATGAATGAGTACGCCGAGTACATACATTTCTAGTTTACACCTACTAAGCACACTAGAAACTACTTAAAATATAATTTATCTATTTTCTGATATTTTATCATAACACTATAAGAATGGATGCCAGTGTGTTTACAGTAAAGTACTTTAATTACTTTATTACTACGCAGTAATAATAGCTCAATGTTTAAATATTGATTTGTGTCATTTTATTGGGTATTCGCAAGGGTATTGGTTATGTTTGATTCTTCATTAATTCTATGGAGAGTAGAAATTGATTGTTCAGTGGTTCATCACAGTAAATTATTTAAATTGACCTAGAGCTAAAGTAAAAAAACACAACAAAGTATTTAATTAATCAGAAATTAGACTTGATCTAAATAAATTTACTATTACAAATTTTTAAAGAATATAAAAAATTCGATCACAAAAAAAATTCACTTGAAATTTTTTGAAAAATGCATAAATTAACATAGTCTGTGTAGTCTGTGGCAGCAAATAGCAACACCAACCAAAACGTCAATCACCAGATTTGTAATTTGTTTTGCGCCGGATACAAACGTTGTGTTTGTAATTCATAATAACTGTGTAATTCTTGTTTATCATCGGACGAATACATTAAAAAATGGCTGTAAGTATTACATACAATTTATTTTATTATAACACCGTTAACAACATGTAGTTATTTGTATAAAAACTGCTTAACGTGAATATAACCTCAAATGTTGAACACTTATACCTAAAATTTCTTGTATTTTAGTCACTAGCAGCGGCGCAAGTACAAGAAGTGCGATCCATAACGCGAATAGAGAGGATCGGAGCTCATTCCCATATCAGAGGGTTAGGTTTAGACGATGCCTTGGAGCCTAGAGCAGTGTCTCAAGGCATGGTGGGCCAGAAGATGGCCAGGAAGGCTGCGGGCGTCATTTTACAGATGATTAGAGAAGGTATGTATTGAATAAACATGTTTGGTTGCTATGGTAACGACAAATTTCTTGTGATGTTCATAAAATTTATTGCCTTTGCGACTAATTTAAATAAGCATTAACACCAGCATGACACATTAAAAAAGGCTCTCACATATTATTCCTAAATCAATATCAAAAACAATGAACACAAACAAATATAGAACAAATACATAGTATAAAAATTTGTAGGTATGTACAAATAAAACCTTTGTTTGTGTAACTTTAAATATAAGCATGGATGTAATTTATAGAGAAATATTTGTATAAAAATCATGGTTTTATCTACACTACTGTTAAGGTACTCAAAAAAAATTATAAGTACTTAAGAAATGCAAAAACAACACATTAATATTGCAATATCTATTTTCAGGTAAAATAGCAGGCAGAGCGGTGCTCCTAGCTGGTCAACCTGGTACTGGCAAGACAGCTATTGCCATGGGGCTTGCGCAAGCCCTGGGACCAGATACACCATTTACTAGCATGGCAGGTTAGTTATGTAGCGACACCTCGCTTTGAATCGCACAAGCATAATGTTTTCTCTACATAGCATTAATACAAGTTTCCGACATCATTCATCGGGACCTTAACGGCCGGCTGGTCGAGTAGACTGGTCGAGGATCCTCACTTTTTCGATGGATGAATTCCACCTTCCTTCCTCTACAAGTTGTTGTCTCTGTACATTGTTAAATAAGTTATTATGTGTTTTAAATTGTCCTATATGGTGTACAATAAAGAATTTTTCATTCATTCATTCATTCATAGACTAGATCTTATGCATATTTTTAAAAATTGTATCAGTTTTTATCCTTAGATATAAATAAAACAAACCAAAAATCATTAAAATTTGTTCAGTCGTTCTTGAGTTATAAGTGCTGAAACTAACATGATTTTCTATTAGATTAAGTTCCCAACTCTTTTTTTCAGTTTTATTCAAATTCTTAGTCAATATTAGTAAGCAAATTTTATACATAGTTTTTGTCTGTAAAGAAAATTCATAAGATGGAGTATTTTTGTAAAGTTTTTCTATCCTTTTTGCAGGATCTGAAATCTACTCATTGGAGATGAGCAAAACTGAAGCATTGACACAGGCTATAAGGAAATCTATTGGCATAAGAATTAAGTATGTATTTTATATTTTTGGAAAAGCCAAAGTAGACTATCTGCCTAATAAATAAAACTTATTATATTAAAAAGCAAATCGAAATATATTTATTTGACTATGTGGGCAAATTCACGGGGAACTACATAAAGTGTCTTGGCCTATAAATAAATCTATACTAATATTATAAGCTGAAGAGTTTGTTTGTTTGTTTGAATGCGCTAAACTCAGGAACTACTGGCCCGATTCGAAAAATTCTTTCAGTGTTAGATAGCCAATTTATCGAGGAAGGCTATTTGCTATATGTCATCACGCTAAAACCAACAGGAGCGGAGCACTGCGGTTAAAACCGCGAGGCACAGCTAGTAAATAAATAAAAAAAATGTGTGCGTGTACTAACTGTGTACACACGTAAGAAGTGAAACTTCTTTATGACCTTATTTTTCAAAAAATAATTTACTACATATATGCAACTTTACAGAAATACGTCGAATCACTCGTGGAAAAATGTCACGCGTAACGAAAAAATGTTACACTAATTTTTTTTCCAACCCCGATAAAGAAGTTTCACTTCAAAAATTAATTAATTAATAATTTCAGGGAAGAATCAGAGATCATAGAGGGTGAGGTGGTCGAAGTGGTGATAGAAAGAGCTGCCGGGGGCGGTGGAGCTCGATCTGGCAGGTTGACGTTGAAGACAACAGATATGGAAACCAATTATGATATGGGCAGCAAGATGATCGACTCGCTTATGAAGGAGAAGGTAAGATTTGTCTATGGTGAAGAAAATTTTTTTCTTTGAAACTAAGTATTTCTTTCTTTCTTCTTTCTAGTTTACAAACCAGGACGGTAAACTTTAATACAGTAGGAAATAAAAAATGCATTGAAAGTTATGTTGTGGCTATATGGTATTTTTTGGGATTTACATTAAATTTCTTTATGCCCCCATAGTCAAAGAATAACCCACATAGTTCCCTATCCTGTGGATTTCTGAGATAAAACCTCTAAAAATTATACGTCCTTTAGACAGAGAGCATCTATAATATTGAGTTGGGGTTTGAATATACTACTGATTTGATTATTTTTTTGTGTATATGTCCCACCACCTTCTTTATCTATATCTTATCCCACCTACTTTATCTTTATCTATATATGAAATGTGAATTTCCAAAGAACCTTTGTTGTAAAAATTCATTTCTCTAATTATTATAGTAGTCGATAAGTCTTTTCTAAACATGAATTGTCAGAATTTAAGCTAACCATACAACTAACAGACACACACCTTTGCACTTATAACATAAAATGTATTAAAGAAAACTTTTAAAATTACAGGTACAAGCTGGTGACGTCATCACTATAGATAAAGCGACTGGAAAAATCAACAAATTGGGCAGAAGCTTCGCTAGAGCAAGAGACTATGATGCTACAGGTATGTAATATCTTATTTATGAAGTGAAACTTCTTTAGGCGCGTTGAGAGTAAAATTTCAAGGTCGCGTCATGGCAATGCCGTCACGTCATGGAGTAGGGCGACGATTTGGGTATCTTTGAATCTTGCCAAAGAAGTTTCACTTCTGACACGTGTGCTCGGTGCACACGCTCTTTATTAGTCTATTATTTGTCTGTTTAAATGAGTGTTGAAATATTTGATTTTATGATCTATAATATGAAAATGAATCGCAAAATGTGTTGGTATGCGTATAACTCGAGAACGGCTGAACCGATTTCGTTAATTGTTTTTTATATAACGTTTCTTGAAGTATCAGGATGGTTCTTATGGAGAGAGAACTAGTTTTTCATAAATATTTGTTGTGTGATAAACTGTCTTACCACAAAAATCTTTATAGTAGGGGAGCCCAAGAGGGGATTTTGGGATTTACTCGAGCGCGTCAGATTACTATAAGGGACGGTACCTTAGCTATTCATTAGTACCTCTAGTCAATATGAGCAGTTATGGTTGGTGGGTGCGCTCAGGGGCCCCGCTGGAAAATTTGAATAATCCATAATTCCCTAAGGTTGAGCTCGAATCGTCAGATTAGCGAAATGGGGACTTCTTATATTGTAATTAACCCCCCCATATATTAATCTGACGCGCTCGAATAATATTACTTTAATTTTTTACCCTTTCTTCATAGCGATTAAATCGCCACTTAAATCGTCAGATTAACGTATACTTTTTTTCAGTGACGTCCTGGAGCATGCAAAATATCAATATCTAACGCGCTTGAGTATTTCCAAGCCAATTTTTTTCTTTTTTAAATTAAAAAAAATCAAAAAACCCTTCCCCACCGCTAAAAGTGAAAACATTATAGGACCTTTTTTTCTCGCTATGGTCTAATCTACCAATTCTAATAGGTTCCCGTGACGCTCGAGTAAATCCACATTTAGCATCCTGGGCTCCCCTACTATTAGACAGAATTTACTGTGACAGAACACAGTGTAACTTTAAACCAGGGATCTGTCACTTTAATAGTTGTCTATGTGAAATACGACAAAACCAGATTAAAGAGAACCCGCGCTTAAAGTTAAACCCTGTCTAAAGTTTTTTGTTGTAAGACAGTAAATGTTTTATATCTTTACTAGCTTTCCGCCCGCGGCTTCGCCCGCTTTGTCTAAAACATAATAAATTATATACTAAAACCTTCCTCATGAATCACTCGTATCTATTAAAAAAAACCGCATCAAAATCCGTTGCGTAGTTTTAAAGATTTGCATACATAGGGATATAGGGATAGCGAAAGCGACTTTGTTTTATACTATGTAGTGATATATTTTATTAAAGTGAAACTTTTATTACATCGTCTCAAACTTTTTGGTCTGTGTAGCGCATGTCGCGTGACGGTCGAACCGTACGATAATTATCGTACAAATACGATAATTTTGTGCCTAAGTTTCACTTTTACCGTGGTTTCATAAAACCACACAACATTTTATTATTATTATTTTCAGGTCAGCAAGCCCGTTTCGTCCAATGCCCTGAGGGTGAACTGCAGAAACGCAAGGAAGTTGTACACACAGTCACACTACATGAAGTAGATGTGATTAACTCTAGGACACACGGATTTTTGGCTTTGTTCTCGGGTGAGTATGAATTTATTTATTACTAGCCTCCGCCCGCGGCTTCGTCCGCGTGGTGTTTTGATAAAAGGTAGGTGTTCTTTCTCAGGGTCTAAAGATTGTCTGTGCCAAATTTCATCAAAATCGATTGAGAGGTTTAAGCGGGAAAGCGTAAAAGACAGACAGACAGAGTTACTTTCACATTTATAATATTAGTAGGGATTATTTAGTTATATACGCATAAATGAGTTTTTGTTAATATTTGTAAAAAAATAGAATAAATTACTACTTATCATATTAGCTTTGAGTGAAAGTCTCGTCAAAATCAGTTCAGCCGTTTTAGAGATTATTCAGAACAACAGACAGGCAAAGATTTAAAAAAATGTTATTTTGGTGTATGCACTGTCACAAACAGATGTTATTTATATCTATAGAATATAGATTAGTCTTGTGGAAAGTTGAAATTTTCATAATTTTGTTCTATTTTATATTTATTTATTTATTTATGACACTTCATTGTACATATAACAGGAATTTTAAAATAAATGAATAAATAAAAATGGAAAGTGTACAATAGGCGGCCTTATTGCTTAAAAGCAATCTCTTCCAGGCAACCAAAAAGATTTTATAATTTGTATTTAAAATAAAGACATTGTTGCGTTTGATAAATTTGAAATTGTATTGTATTTTTCATCGATATCCTCAATATTCGAAGCCATTTTTTTACGTTAAGTTAAAAAAAAATAATTGATAACCTATTATATCGTTTTTCAACATACCATTTTTACCCTCATTTTTCAACATTTTCTATACTTTTTTTATTATTTTTTTATCGATTTTACCTATTTTTGCCTACAGGTGACACCGGTGAGATAAAATCTGAAATTCGCGAACAAATAAACAGCAAAGTGGCCGAGTGGAGGGAGGAGGGTAAAGCTGAGATGATACCGGGCGTGTTGTTTGTAGATGAGGTTAGTATTTTTTTCATTTACACTAAATTAGCTGTGCCCCGCGGTTTTACCCGCAGTGCTCCGCTCCTGTTGGTCTAAGCGTGATGATATATAGCCTATAGCCTTCCTCGATAAATGGGCTATCTAACACCGAAAGAATTTTTAAAATCGGACCTGAGATTAGCGCGTTCAAACAAACAAACAAACTCTTCAGCTTTATAATATAAGTATAAGTATATAGCTTTATAATCTTTAAAACTACGCAATGTATTTTGATGCGGTTTTTTTAATAAATAGTGATTCAAGAGGTAGTTTTTAGTATATAATTTAGGTTTTAAACAAAGCGGACGAAGCCGCGGGTGGTAAGCTAGTTCATTAATATATGAATGGTAGGGGTCGAGTTGACGACTCCTTGTTTTTTTTATTAATTGCGTCTTTATATGGATGGTTGATTATTATTTTATGATAATTATCATCATGACTCAAGCATTTGATTTTAAATATGATACATGCAGTGGTTATTGGTAAAACTATGTTGTGACGCTTCAAAAGAAGCCTATCTATATCTTAATATAGTATATAAATCTCGTGTCACAATGTTTGTCCTCAATGGACTCCTAAACCACTTAACCGATTATAATAAAGTTCGCACACCATGTGCAGTTCGATCCAACTTGAGAGATAGGATAGTTTAAACATGTAGGTACCACGGGCGAAGCCGGGGCGGACCGCTAGTATCTATATATAAATGAAACCCGTTTCGCGTTGTCACGGCATCACGTGTGAACGGACGAACCGATTTCGATAATTCTTTTTTTATTATATTCCTTGAAGTACGAGGATGGTTCTTATGTAGAAAAAACGTAAATATGTACCACGGGTGAAGCCGGGGTGGACCGCTAGTTTGAATATATAAACGCTTGAGTTTGATTAATCTGTGCTAATTTTATGAAGATTTTGTTGTTCGTTTGAATGAACTTATCCCAGAAACTGTCCGATTTTAACAACGTTTATTTTCAACATTTTTATAAAAAAAAAACGTTTATTTTTTAATATTTTTACATGTTTGAAAAGTATTTTTATAAAAAAAAAATGTATTTCTTATTTCATTCCAGGCGCACATGCTAGACATCGAATGTTTTTCATTCCTGAACCGAGCGTTAGAATCGGAAAGTGCCCCCGTTGTTATAATGGCAACTAACAGGGGCATCACTCGCATCAGGGGCACGAACTACAAGAGCCCGCACGGGATACCGTTGGATTTGTTGGACAGAATGATCATTGTGCCCACTGCGCCCTATTCGCACGGCGAGCTACGGGAGATACTTAATATTAGGTGAGTTTGTAGGAAATGGGGAACAAT